>PVJI01007780.1:0-75722 GCA_004026765.1 Micronycteris hirsuta | reverse complement strand
TAAGGCATGGAGGGATATCAACAGGGAAGTGGGGGGGAGGAGAGAGGAGGAAAAAATACAGAGAATAAGTAGCATAAGAGGTAGGTAGAAGACAGACAGGGGGAGGTTAAGAATAGTACAGGAAATGTAGAAGCCAAAGAACTTATAACCCACGGACAAAAACTAAAGGGCAGGGAATGGGGGGGGGGTGTGGGATGGAGGGGAATAAAAGGGGAGAAATGGGACAACTGTAATAGCATTAACATAAATAAACAAATGCAGACCCAGGTCCCACTCCAGAATCACTGAACTAGAATCTGCATTTTAACAAGACATTCAGGAGATCCTTATGCATCTTAAGTTTAAGCAGGACTAATCTAGACTACAGGCAACTTGAAAGCTAGGCATTCCTACTCTTCCTTGCTCTAATTACTTCAGTTAACCTTTTAGATGATCAATATATATTCATTTAAGCAGAACTGAATCATTCAATAGTTTTTCATTTGAGTGTTGCTGTTGTTTTAAGAAACACAGTAAATCAGAGGTCAGTTCCTGAAGACTGACTAATTAAATGATTCACATTTGTTATAAAACAATGACAGAAATATATGGAAAAAAAATTTCCCTTTCACAGAGATTGTACGCATGCAGTTTATTAACTCTTGGAAATGCACTGAAATACATGATAATCAAGATTTCCTGATAAGCGCTAACACAAATGACATAATTCCATTTGAAGGGAAAAGCCAGAACAAGTTTATTCGAGATTTTTGTAAGAGAAAAACAATCGCACATTCAAAGAAGAGTCTTAAGAGTCAATAATGTTGATAAGATTTTTTATGAAAAATCGCTATTGGCAAACATCAAACTTGGATGTAATTTAACATTCAAAATGCTAAGCCAGAAAGACTTAAATATATGTTATAGGATGACAAAAATACAACTTAAAACCACATGAAACTTCTATGTTTAATGAAGAAGGAGTCTTTTTCATATGCAGGAAAAGAACAATTTAAAAGTTCAATATAAAGAAACAAAATCTAAAATAGGTAACTTCTTTAGCAAGCTGTTTTAACATTCTGTTACTCTACAGCTGAACTTCAACAAAAACAGTTCATTTTAATCCCTTACATAAGAACAACAGATGTGCTGGCTACAAGTCACGTTTCTGAAAAAGACAGTCTTTGTAGTATATGTGTAGATGTGTCAACCTTGTAAATAAGCATGCTTCCCACACCACAAAAAGCAAGGTCATGCATATTTCAAACCTACTCTATTTTCCTCCAGACAACACATTATTTTGCCATTTTAAATAAATAGTAGACTCACAATAAAGTAAGTTCCAAAGAAGTTGAGGAAGAGCTTATTTTCCACAAACAACCACTTCATGCATATGTACCTATGTTGACATTCTGCACACTTTTAGGATTCCCAGAGAGAAGTCCACGTAGCCTCTCTCGTAATCCCATCCTTAAATAAATCAACTTGTCAGGAAACTCATTCCTTCTAACTACAACATCTTAAAATTATGTGATTTTAGTCTGGTCTCTTCAGAGAAGAGGTATATTTGGACAAGGAGGGCTGTTTGTCCTCAGCAAATGACCTTTCATGTTGAAGGTTCTGATAAAGTCAACCTCAGATTCCCAGTCCTGGGAATGGAGTTTAAACTATTCTTTGTATCTTTTGCTTAAATTTCCTTCCAGCTGATTACTTTAAACATTGAAACTTGCAATGGTACCTACTTATCCAAGAATTACTAACATGTATATGAACAAATATTAGATATTGAAAAGGGATTTAAATATCCTAGTCAGATTAAAACATTCTGTTCCAAAATTTACACTATTTTGATTATGACCAAAGAGTCCTTAAAGACCTTAATTAAATGTTATTGGCTATGTATTCTCTTCATCAGGATTTCATCACGGGTCAAATAGTGTATACCATCCTAATCACACATACTTGCAGTGTGTTAGCAAAGTATAATAGGAGAGAAGTCCTCATCACGTGGTTAGCTGCAGCCAGTGCGTTGGAAAGAGATATTTTCCTCATTGTTATATGACCAAGAAAATTTTGTTGAAAATTAGCTTGTGAAACACAAATACTGCTATTTTGATATTCTAATATCTAAGTGCAGTGTAGCATGTTAACTTTTCGTTATATATAACAAATACATATTCCACTTTTATTCACGTTAAGCAAATGGTGCAGTTAACAAACTCATCTAAAGATTTGGGGAGTGCTGCTTCTTTTCATTTCAAATAATTTCATTAAGGTGCAACTTACATGTCATACATTCACCTGTCTTAAATGCGAAATTCAACAGTTTTTAGTAAATTTATTGAATTGCACAACCTTCACCACAATCCAATTTTGGTTTTTGTTTTACTTTGGTTTTGGTTCTCAGCAGACATTTATTTTTTTATTTTTAAATTATAATTGACATACAATATTATGTTAGTTTCAGGTGTATAAGAAAGTGATTCAACATTTCTATACCTTACAAAGTAATCACCATGATACGTCCAGTAGCCATCCGTCACCATACACAGTTATTATGACATTATCATGTTCCCTATGCTGTACATTACAACTCTGTGACTTAATTTGTAACTGGAAGTGTATACTTCTTAATCCCTATCACAATCCAATTTGGAACATTTGCATCAGCCCAAAAAAGATTCCTGGTGCCAATTTCCAGCCTCAGTCATCTACTAAAATCTACTTTCTGTCACTATAAAATTGCCTTTTCTGGACATTTTATATAAATGGAAGCATATAATATGTTGCCTTTTTCGGCTGACTTCTTTGTCTAGAAAATGTTCTTGAGGATCATCAATGCTATGGCATGGGTCAATACTTCACATCCTTTTTACTGCTGAATAGTATTCCACTGTATGGATATACCACATCTGCTAATCGGTGACCATCTGTTAAGTTGTATGCTGAATGTATGTGCAACTTTCTAAGAAACTGCTAAACTGTTTCCAATATAGCTTTGCCATCTTATATTCTTACCAGTAATGAATGAGTGCTCCATTTTTCCCACATCCTTCATAATATGTTCAATTTACTATCTTTTTAATTGTAGCCTATGTTGCCATTTTATTTTAAGTAAATACAATTGACTCCACTTGATAATTTTGCTATAATTTCACAAGTCCTCTTAATGTAACTGGAGATGCTGAACAGTGCTAGGTAAGTAAAGTTCAGTATTATTGTTATGCAGACAACCAGACAACCTTTGGAGAGGTTACTGGAAAGTAAGGACAGAAACAGGTCTGGTGGGGGATTTGTGTTTAGGGAGAAGGGATTTTGTTGGTGCTGTTGATTTTTTTGTATTATAGTTTTGTCTTGTGGGAAAGATGAGCATTTCTAAAAGCCAATGGGAATGACGTAGTTGAAAGGAAGGGCTTATGATTATCATAAAGAAGTATAACTTTTAATACAAGGTCCCCGAGGAGTCAGATTGAGTGTGAAACTGGAATTTGTGTGGAGAAGTACCTTGGATGGAAGAAAAGCTCTTCACTTGTAGCCTGAGGGAAGAAGGGCAGGATGCGCAGAGATACAGGCATGTTTATATAGTAGAGGAATAATGATCAACGTCCTCTCCCATACCTTCTATTTCCTTTGCGAAACAGGAGATGAGACAATAGGTCTTTGGTGGAGGTTGGCTGGATACGTAATCTGTGAGGCTGGCAGATGACACTGCAGGTACTGGGCAATGTTGCTGACCTGAGCACCCGCCGGATTCCCAGGGGACAGCCAGAGCCTCTCTATAGAGGATGAACAAGATGAACTTACAGTGGGACCAATCTGCCTGTTTTTCAGTAGCTCTAGGCATCTGGCAGGTTTATTCACACATTAGGGTTCATCCAGGGTTAGGGTTTTGTCTGTTAGATGTGAAAAAAATTCAGAATGGCAAGGGAGTTTAGAGTATTGTTATGAATATTTTAAAATTATGAAACATGGAATCTATGGTAGATGGAATAGGAACTGAGAAAAGAAGACTGATGGATGAAGAAATAGGAGGAGGAGGTGAGATCAATGGACTAGGTGCCCCTATAAAGCGCACACAGGAAGTGAAAACAGTCACAGTGACTGTAACCCTTCAGCAGCTGCCTGTGTGGCTGAAATATCATTTACTTCAATGTCAGCAGAACGCAGTTACACTGTACAGCTGCACAGATTGTACAGGGCACAGCGGAAGGAGGCTATCCATATCCACTGCGATGTAAACATCACCACCTCCAGCCGTACAATGGGATGCCCCCGTTAGAGACTTTATACACTGTGACTGCAAGTCAAGCAATGCCACAAGATATCAGAATTCCATCCATTTCCACTTCAGCACGAAGAACTACCTGATCCAAGAAAGTATATGAAAATATATGTGATTTCCCATCAAGGTGCACTGTCTTTGACTAAGGCAAGAAGGCATTTCCATTCTCAGGAACCAGAGAAATGCAGCATGTAATCAAGGGAGAGAGCTGCAACCACGAGTACGTTTAACAAACTGTAGAATGTGTCCAACAACCTGGCTGTGTGACCGTCTCCTCTGAGTAATGGAGTTTTTGACACAGCAATTATAGGTAAGGTTTGGTGCATCCTACTAGGGTTATAACTGAGAAACTAGTCAGTGTGCCGGCTGAAATCTCTCATCACAGATATAACAGGAGCATGCAGAGAAGGAAACCACCAAAATTATACGGGATGATATAATAGTTAACTTAGTTTCAATAAAATTTGCCCTGAATGTCTGCAGGTCCAGACTTCATGCTGGGTCGAAATATTCAAGGTTAAATAAACTCAAATAACCAAGATGGTAATTGTCTTCCTTAAGGTCAACCTCAGGAAATTTTAGAAGTACAAAATGTTTGAGAAGCAAAGCAATTAATTTTTTTTGTTTTAATAGATTTGTGCAAAAATGATGTACCTTTAATATTTTACAGCGTTTGACCCATTCTGTTAGACTGCCTTGTAAGCATAATTTAAAATAAATTTATTTATTCAGAGTTGTGATTTTTAAGTTAAATGTGACTATGCTCATATACAAAATTAGATCATTTAAGTGAACCTCAGGTTTTTATAAATTTATATTTATAATTTTGAGTATTTATACATTTAGTTTTTAATTAGCTTTATGAATTATTTGAGTACTTGCAAAGGTTTGTAAGTTGTACAATTGAAGATATTAGATGTATTTGACATATACAAGGACTTTCCAGAAATTATCCAGCCATGCACTATGCAAAATAGAGACATTTACTAAAGAAGATACAAGAAACATTGCACGTAAGACAATGATGCCTAGGCCCCCTTCAAAGCAGGCATCTTGGGACCTCACACAGTTCTCCCAATTGCCATCAGCTGCCCCATCGTATTTTCCTGAATCTTATCCATGGTCTGAAATCTCTTCTCTTTCAAAGGTGATTTTAGTTTGGGAAAAGCCATTAAGTCACAGGGCACCAAATCTGGGATGTAGGGGTCTGAGTCCCCTGGGTTATCTGATGTTTTGCCAAAAACCTCTGCATGAAACATGATGCATGAGCATTTGCATTGTCATGATGAGGCAGCCAATCACCAGTTGCCCACAGCTGCAGCCTTCTGAATCATCTGACCAGTTTCTGCAGGAGAATGTTCAAGCTTAATGCAAAACCTGATGCAGATTTGTTGCTCTACTCGCTCATTTTGAATGCAATGGCCACACACAGTACACATACTCACTCAACGGCATCTACCGCCCCTACTGACTAGTACAGTAAAGTCGTCATTGTTCAGGCATGTGCATTCCAGTCCACTCTCCTTGGCTGCCAGGTTACATTGATGTCACCCAAACCATTCTTGTTATATTAACAAGGACTGGACTTTTTCCAGACAGACCTCATATAAGCAGATTAAGCCCTGGTCAGGTGGCTCAGTAGGTTGGAACATCGTCCCATACACCAAAAGGTTATGGGTTCAATCCCAGGTCAGGGCACATACCTGGGCTGTGGTTTGGATCCCCAGTCAGGGTATGTACAGGAAACAACTGACTGATGTTTCTCTCTCTCTCTCCCTCTACCCTTCCTTGCTCCCGCCTCCCTTACTCCCTTCCTTCCACTCCGTCTCTCTCTAAAATCAATAAATATATCCTCAGCTGAGGATTAAATAAATAAATACATAAATAAAGCAGTTTAAAAGGTATGGAGGTGTTTCATTAACAAGTATGAAAATGGAATCAAATTGTACTTAAAGTGACTACTAAAATCTGCTAGATTCATTAATATATTAGTGATATTTATAAGTTGAATTCAAAAGCTCAAGGAATACACCCTAAGCCATTGGAAGTAGGGACTTGAATAAGTATTTGCACACCCATGTTCATAACTGCATTAGTCACAACTCAGATGTTCACTGATGGATAAAGTCATCAACAAAGTGGACACAATGGAATATTCAGCAGCCTTAAAAAGGAAGAAAATTCTGACACAGGTTACAACATGGATGAACCTTGAGGACATTACTCGAGTGAAATAAGCCAGTCACAAAAGGAAAAATGTTCTCATTCCATTTATGTGAGATACCTAAAGCAGTCAGATTCACAGAGACAAAGCAGTGTTGTGGCCGCCAGAAGATGGAGGAAAGGGTGAGCAGGGGGTTAGTGTTAAAAGGGTGCACAGGTTCAGTTTTGCAAGATGGAAAGAACTCTGAGTGAGTGATGGTGATGGTACCACAACAATGGGACTGTCCTAAATGCCACTTAAGTGCACCCTTAAATACGGTTAAGGTGGTAAATTTTATATGTAGTGCAAAATTAAAAATATATTTTTAAAAAGCTCAAATAATAACCAGGGTTTTGGAATTCTATCTAAATAAAGCAAACCTGAACTTTTACCACCAAAATAACCTTTTAGCCTTGCCCATACACAAAGTCACCATTGAGGGCACGGAAATATCCCCCAGCAACACTGACCACTTGCCTTGTGACGGCTCTGTGTTGTTGATGATTATAAGTGCTCATAATGCCGTATTGGTTATTCTCGAACATATTTACTGACTGCCTACTTTGGCTTTCCATAGGGTAAATTCCCAGCACTGGAATTGCTGGGTCACGCATCCAGTTTGAAAAATATTCACACACATGTTCAGAACTGATCTCTGAATAGGTGGTACCAATTTACACTCTCAACAGTAGGACAGGAGAGAGGCTGTTTCCTCATACCCTCTCGAACGCTGAGTAGAGGCAAATGGCTTGATTTTTGTTCATTAAATGGGTGAAAAATGGTATCTCATTATTGTTCTTGAATTATGACAACTCATTATCCCTATTTTTGACCATCGAGGGAAGAAAATTAAATATGTGGCAGGCACTTTACACAAACCCTTTCTATAAACTATGTTTTTATTCTGATGTCCCAAAAGTATTTTTCCGTTTTACAAATAAAAAAAATTAGCAGTCAGAGATTAAGTCATACGTGGAGATCAAAGAGCTAGAAAAAAGCGAAGCTGAGATTCGACCTGGAGATCCGCCTCGCTCAATGCACTTCCCCATGTCTGCTGCGCTCATTAAACCCGATATCGATCATCTGCACTCTTAGTTTTTGGTAGCTGTGCCTTCTCCTAACAGACCAAAGCACTTTACCACTTTAATGAATATTGTCACAACCCCGCAAGTGCCTCCTGCCACCCTCAGCTCTAATCTCCTAACTCCCAATCTACAAGCGCTGTTTTACTTTGCTTCTGGTTTCTCCCCAAAATGAGTCTCCATCTAGCATGCTATATTAGGGAGAAATTCTCTCTCTGTAAATTGAGACCCTTGGTACATGAATGACCTTTGCTTCTGCAAATAGATGAGCAATTACTTTAATTACCACAGTTGCACTGCATTTTGTTTCTGACATAATACCATTATTTCAGATTTCAGTAGAACATGGACTCAGTAAAAAAGGACCCCTCTCACCATTCTCTATTCTTTCAAAGCACAAGGCTACTACAGACATCAAAGAGCTCTTGAAGAATGCAGAGGCGGGAAAGATAATTAGGCGCTGGTTAATGATGCAAACAAAATTACTATCTTTGATGTCACGATTCATATGGATGAAGGCCATCAAAGATGTGGTCCCAAATTCATGGACTATGAACTTAAAGTGCACTCTCCCAAGAGCAAAATCAATTAACTTACTTTAAGGGCAACACACAAGGCTGAAAATTAAAAACTAGTAAGATTATTTAAGCAGTAGGATATCACTTTTGGAGACAAAAATATTTTGTCATGGGTTAATAAGGGGGCCAAAGACACAAATGATTAACGCAAAAGACGGATTGTATGATTTGACACATATGGTTTGACACAAGCCAAATCGACAAAGTACCAAATTTTATATGTAAGAAAAACCTATAGTATAGTTAAGTAGGCCTCAATAATTCCAGGAAAAAGTGACATGTGCTCACAAAGTATTTCTTCATTATCAATAAACTCAGTAACAGAATCAATGAAAACCTGTGCTTGAACAGATCTTATATTTCCCTTGATCCAAATACAGTGAGGTCATAAGACTGGATTGCAATGGCAGTGAATAAAATATTAGGCATGTTAGCTGACAAAGCCTTTCTATAATAATATGGATTCAATGTACTATTTTTTATTGAAATTTCTGCCTAAGTTAACTCATCCTGAGCCTGAAGCAGCCCTAAACAGATTATTGAGTTAATCAAGCCAATACATCACACTCTTCCCAGAAAACCTGATGGGAAATCAAAAGCCCTCCCTCTATAGTTCTGTCCTGATATCAACTTCCAGTACAACATCTGACTAGAGAGGCTGGGATTTCTCCTGAGGAAATAAGGAAGTGCCATGTGACTCATTGCTGGGGTTTAATTTTTTAAGAGTTTTAGGGAAACACTAAAAAGCAAGAAAGACCACAGATTGCATGCCCTTCTAAAAGGACACAGGTAGCATCTATCAGTGAATCCATTTGATTTGGAAGGGTGCGGGGGGGGGCCCTGCCTCTGTGACTTGCTGCATGAAGTGTGGTCAACAGATCCCGCCACCACTATGGCCCAGCATGGGTGGTGGTCTGCACTGGGGAGGTGAAGCATGCCTGGCTCTCTGGCTGGAGCCTTGCTCCAGTTCTCACACGTTCGCCCTAGGAGAGGCTCAAGGGCAAAGAGACCCTCCTGAGACATCTCAGTAGAAATGTCACAGTACTACGGCACTAGCTCAGTAAAATAAAAGCAATCACACCTTACACAGCCTGTAAGCTTGTAATTGCTGGAGAAACGAATGTAGCCTGACTGGTATTGGTACTGAGGGAATTTGTTTCACAAATACACAAATACAAAATAAAAGACTGAAGTCTTTCTTTGGTTCAGGAAAGTAAACCCTTTCAATATTCAGACTCAACAAAGGAACAGAAAAATGAATGACCACTGCTTCAAGCGACACCAGTTAGTTGTCCAGAAGATGAGGTGGAAGAAAGAGCTTACAACAGAGCAAAATTTCTAAAAAATTAATATCATAAGTAAATACAAGAAAACAGGGACTACAGACCAGAATGTGAATAATATAAATTCCAAAATAAGATTAAAAAAAATAATAATAGTAAAAACTATCTATGCTTAAATAAAAAGTAGCTTTACATCTTCTGGTTAAGTGACTCCTGGTGTCCTGGATAGCACTAATGGAAAAACAAAAACAAACAAACAAAAAAAAAAAACAGCCTCATGAAATCTCTGATCCCTAAGGTTAAAAGAAAACAAAAAACTTTTCATTTCCAGAAAGAACAGACTAACTACAAGGAAGATTAAATAGCCTCGCATTCATTTTCTCATTTGTAGTATGGAGAGTTAAAATACAGTAGAACAACATATACAGGTCATTAAGTCTTGAGAAAGGATTCTGGAAACAAAAGATTATAGGATAAGATAACAGCTTGACATAATAATGTTAGGAATTCAGTGGTGGGGAGATATTTGCCATAAAGAGGACTTAGAAATAAATTATTTCTGAAATCTCAGATTGGGACTGGGAGATATGAACAAGTGTTATAAAATGTCTCTTGGGTTGAGAGAAACAGGTATTATTTAATTTCAATAGTGTATAAAACTTGTAAGAGAGAAATATAGACAGATTTCAATATTACAGTGAAAGACAGGAAGGCAATCACTAGTTTAGTAAAGAACATAACAGAATTTCTTAATTGTGGAAGAGAGGCAGTGGAAGTGCAGAAGTGAAACATGCTTGATGGTAACCAAGGTGAAAGAGGAAAACCACAAAATATAGTGACATATACACTGAGAAAAATGGTGAACATAAGTCAAATACACTGAAATCACAATATATGAATATGCTAAATTTTTTAAAACAAATTAGTCATTTGTAGATCTGATTAAAATAACAAAATTCAGCTCTATTCTGCTTTAAGGAAAATCATCAAAATGAAATGATAAAAAAAGGATGATACCAGGACAACAAAAATCAGGAAAGATATAAATGAAATGAAGCAGAAGTACCAATAATCAGTATCAGGTAGAGTAGAAGTCAAGGACCAGAAGGATTCACTGAGTCAGACAAGACTACATCAATATATGGTTAAAAATTACAACTCTGTAAGAGGATATAAGATTCATAGATAAAACTATAGTGAAATACCAAGAACAAAAACTACAAGGAGAACTTAAAAGTTGTAATAGAGATCTCTTCAAATTTTATTTTCAAAAAATAAATAAGAACCTCACAATCAAAAAGCTTAGCAGGTGGATCTACAATTTTGTAAATATATTACCATATAAACAAAGAAGTGTGATATTCTTCTCTTGTTCCATGAAACATTTACTAAGACAATAAAATACTTACTCATAAACACACCATATTTCAGTGAGACTCAATAGATCCCTGGGGACATCTACTGAATATTTTATCTCACACAGTATGAAATCTGAAACTTTCCACAGTATTTTGTGTAAAAAGGTTTTAAGTAATGAGGCTAATGACATTCACCATAAAAGAATACCTTGTGTTCTTTTTAAAATTCAAGCTAAATTAGTTGATTCCTTTAAAAGGGATCACAACCCACTGGAGAAATTTCAGCAGTTAAAAAATTTCACACCAATGTGGTTTGTTATAATCTATAGCTGTACTGTCCAAAACAGTAGCCATGAGCCACATGCGGCTTTCTAAATTTAAACTTTACATTAAAATTAAATAAAACTCAGTTTCAAAGTCCCACTAGCCACAAGTCAAGTGCTTAAGAGCCACGTGTGGTTAGTGGCTACCGTTCTGGCAGCACAAAGAACATTTCCATCATCTGAGCAAGTTCTGCGGATGCTCTGGGGTAGCTGACAGGGTTTGGTATTGAGGCACTCGTTCTTTAAGAGGTTATGTTTGAAACTACAAATCATCCCTATCCTTTTTCACTGCCAACCGTGAAGTCCGTGCAGTGCACTATACCCATGATTTAAGGTTATTAGGTTGGCATGAATAGTATTCCTTTACAGACAATTAGAGTAGGCTTAGATAGATTAAATAAAATTACCCAAAGTCACACAGATAGTGCTTAACAGAGCCAAAATCTAAATGACAAATGTATCTGACACCAAAGACCAAGCAGCACTGACCATCATGTGTGTGTTTATGGGTGTACGGGGGGTCCCGTGTCTGATCCACGGTTCCTGCACTGCATTAAATGCTCTTTTCTGTACACATTTATTCCTTCCTTGGTTTTAAGGCTGTATCCCCCTTTTCTGACTAATAAATGAAGCCTGGCTCATTAAATGCTTCACTGGCCACTTCAATATGCCTCCAAAGAGAGCCACCATGCCTCAGATGGCTACATGTCTGCCTGGATTTAGGATTTCCACTCCTTTAGTGCACAAGGGCTTCTCAGCCACGGAAATGCTCTCTCAGCAGGCACCCTGTGGCATCGAAGCCAACCCACTTCAAATCATTTCAGCAGCTTAGCTTCTGTTCTCTGAGTAGGTGGACAATGAACAAGTATCACTTTAACAGTGGGAAAGGTTGCAGTGCTGGGGATGGTTGACAGACAATGCTGGCCAAGTGTCCAAGAAGACACAGTATCTACAGAAGATGGAACTTACTGCTCAGTAAACTTCCAATCTAGTCTGCAGTATTAGGTAGGTGCTAGGCTTTACTGCCAGCTTCCAAAAAGGATCCAGGCCATTCTACATGAGACACATAAGAGCATCTTGAGAATTATAAAGTATCATTTAAATTTTAATTACTTTCAATAACAACCTTAAGAGATGGAACACCCTTGGAGAGATTATTTGAACTGATCATGTGATTAACAGATGAGGAAATAAAGTCTAGAAAAGTTTCAACAACTGGCGCCAAGTCGAATAGATTTGATGTAATATCTTAGGCCCCTGACTCCTCCTCTTGCAGGCATCAACAGAAAAAGGTAATTAGAAGCTTAGAACTGATGGAATCTGGGGTGTCAAGGGCTTTCCATGACAAAATACACCTGCTGAGTTGAGATGGAGAAATAGGGTCTAACTCAGTATTTCCCAAAACATGGTCAGTGGAATACCAGCTCTAGAGATTGGTAGGAACAGCACGTCGAAAAACCACGTGGAAAGTGACAGAGGTGGGGAAAAAGAGGTTTACAGTTGTAAGTACACAAAACACAGAATTCTTGTACTATTTATTAATTATTGTGTTATTTATTTGCATATTACAACTGTAAACCTACTTGGCCCACCCCTGTACATATGAGAGCTGAACAAAGACAGAATTTGTATGACAGAATTTCAGAAGCCTTTAATGTACTGATGTGCATTATTAACTGCCAAGAGAGGCTATAGGAGGTGGTGTTCAAATTCACTTGCTCATAAAATATTTTTATCTAACAGCATTCCTCAGGACTAGTGTGGGATAAAACACATAACAGTGAACACTTATCTAACTTTATCAGCGGATGAGTCCCTGGTAGTATCCTCAAACATCCCGGCCTGAAAAAGATTTAATAAAATATCTTTGGTGGCACTGGCTCTCCTCCAGATGACATCACTACTACCATAAATATCACGAGAACTTTAGAGACTTGTGACATGACTGCAGCTCTCAACTGTTCTTAGCAGTTGCTCCGCCACTGCCTAATCTGCTCACAGTGTGGAGAATATTTATAAACGATTGTAGCTCAGAGGTTTTTCTGTGCTTCTTTGCATTGTTGCCCTCTATACCAAGGATCCCGTCTACTCTTGTAAGGCTAAGATCTGATGGCCCATAACTGGTGATAGAAAGCACATGGCCCCATATTCCTGTACAGGTTTTTATCAGCAATGCAAGGCAGAGAAGGTAGTGATATGCATAGAGATACAGATAAGGTAATATATCCCTACTGTAAATACATTACACAGTTTTACTTTTCTGATCATCAAAACACCACCATGACATAGGTACTATTATGATGCCCATTTTGGAGATGAGGAAACTGAGGCACAGTGAGGTTAAGTAACTTGTGCAATGAAACAAAGACAGTAATTAGCTAAACCAGGAAAAAAAGATGTGATGAAGACTCACACATTTAGCTTTCTTAAATTTCTCTTTAAAGCTACCATCGATGGTAAGCCGAGGCATCTATCTTTATTACACACGGTTTGGACAGTTCTGGATTCACAGCCTGGCTTCCCAAACTACTCGCCTATAGTCTTGAATAAGTTGCTTTGACTCAGTTATCCTATTTGTAAAATGATTATAATAAGAGAAATTTACTATCGTTTATGATGTGGATATGTGCTTGCCATGCAACAAAAACTTCAAATGCTTAGCAAAGTGCCTAGGTTTTCATGAACACTCAGCACCTGCTAGCTGCTCTTATTATGGTGGCTATTAACAGACATTTTAGAGCACTCTCCTGTGCTTTATTTCATTACTTGGACATTGCAAGGTGAAGGAGGAGGGAGGCAGAATAGCCTACATAAACCTCACTGTGATTTTATTCCTCATAATTATCTACGAATACAATGTTCTTGGAAGTGATAGCTGGAAGAAACCACTTAAATGTATAGCAGGATCCTTCCGAGAAATAATATACTTCCTCATGGAGATATTTTCTGTATTATTCAAGCTCTCTCTTTCCCAGAGATATGTTTGGACTCAAAGCCAGGTTTCACAGACTGAAAATTAATACTGTACAGCCAGAGATAAATGATTTTGCAAGGAGAAATACCAGACTCACATAATTTTTGCTCAGTGAAAAAAAAAATCTTCCCTTTTACCTCGCCAGAAAGTACAATGGACAGATATGACAGCACAACGTTATCCCTGTATGCGGTCTGTAAAGGAAAGCGCCTCTTTTCATCCACAACCCTTAGCCTTTCCCCCAGCAGCACTGCTCTGACACGGCCACAAAAGCACCATCATGGGTTTGTGAGCAGCCCTGTCTTTACCTGGTTTGCAGATGATCTATTTCTACCTGCAGCCTCAGTCTCCAGGCCAGGAGACTAAGCCTTGTGCCAGTGGGAGCAGGCCCGCTGTAGGGAGGAATTACCGCACAGAACACAATGATATTGTCAGGGTCTGAGCTTATGGGAGAGGCTCCGACTGCCTAATGATGAAGATCAAAGGAAGCCTCAGTTAAACATCCACATGTTTCCCAACTTTGCTAACATTCCAGATATTGAAAAACATCCTGATGTGTAAGTAAATTTTCCAATTTCCAACCAGATGTTTGCTAGATTGAGTATGTGTCTCTGATTGCCTCCAAAAATTAGAGGATTATGATTCTTATTATTTTATATTATCTATTTATATCTTCTGTTCCTAATTAGTAAAGGAAATTAAACTTGAAATTTTCTATGAGAAAAAACATATTCTTCAAGCTTCTATAAATATCCTCACATACTTTGTATTATCTTGTTTGGTACATAACACAAAGGTTATGCCTGTTGCATTTCTACTCACTAAGTAACCACTCCAATTCCTAGCTAGCTCCAGAGAGCTTATCATAATAATAGTAAATAATAATCCCTTTGCTTTCCTTAATTAATCATACATTTTGAGGGCAAACTAAACTTTTTACCAAAAAGGCTCTATTTTAATTCTTCGTAAGTTTGAAAGTTGAGACCCATAGAATTGCTATAACACTGTGTTTAAAGCTGTTTCATTCTAAAGCTAGACTCCCAGCACAAACGGGTTTATAGAGTTCATGAAAAGCATGGTCAAAATATATGATAAGCTGAATACTAGATTTGAAAACGTGAATGATATATTTGGCTTGTCCTGCAACCAAACTATTTCCCATTTAGGAAAAATCTCTACTGTGTGCGTCTTGGTGCAAGGCACAGATGCAAACATATTCAGAAACTTTTCTCAGCAGCAAGAGGACAGTGAAGGTAGCAAAGGACTAACTAGGAATTAAGCAGCCAAGACCTCAGCTGAGTTTTCTGTTGGGAGCTTCTACTGGCTGTTACCTGTTCTCCAAGCTTGCTTTTCCAGATGGCTTATAGATTCTATTCGTATCCAATGCATTCCTACTACATTCCTTTTGTTACTATTTTTAATTCAATGAGCCAGATTTGATTTCAGTTTTTTGCAACCAAAATCCCAACCGATACAGGTAGTACTCTATCCACATAGAAATATTAAATTAAATTTATATGTTAGCTAAAATTTAAGGACTCTATATAGCTTTTTTCCATGTTTTCTTGTAGGTAGGGAGTGAAGTTCATAGTGAGCTATCATTCTCTGCATGTGTGTCTGAGTTTTGATGAGAATTTTAGAACACTGATATATTAAGAATATTCTGCACTAGAGTCCCAATTTTAATCTTTCCCATGTCACCTGCAAGTATTAATAATTAAGATGTTTAAATGAGTCTTAACCCTTACAAAGGTACATATGTTTGTTTCAGTAAAGATTCTTTGTAATCATTATAACATGAAAACCTGATCTTAGAGAATTCATACTACCTTGCCAACATGTGAGACCATGAAATTTCTAAAATAGATGAACAAGAAATTAGATGGGCTGCACCAATTCAGGGCTGACATGAGTAAAAAACACTTTATGAAAGGTGACATCCAACAAGTTATGGAGAGAATGCATACTAGCTGAAAATGAGATCCAGCCTTTTGGAAAATTGCTTAGGGCTGGCTGACTATTTAACGCATCTTCAAAGAAGCGGAGACAGTCCCAGCAATCTGCTACCTTTGGGGCAGCAGACTCAGGAACGCTTCAAGTCCACCCATTTCCAAGTTCTGAACTTTCACTAATTCTATTTTAAAACCTCAATAAACAACTCAAGACAGGTAAGTCTGTGAAATACATAAAACGTAATGACTTTGAACTCATAAAAAATATTACAAGCACTGAAAAAACTAGGTGGCCCGGAGGGAAAATGATACATTTCAATATTTTGTATGAATCAGTTCTTAAAACACTTTAAGTGACAATGTCTGGAAAAAAGGTTTAAAGCATATACTAGTTCTCTTCAATAATGTAATCCTGTTTATAGAGGAGATGAGTCTGGTTGTCAGAGGCTTTTTAAAGTCATATCCTCATTCTCAATGTTATTCTAGGTCCTTTTAAGTTATTATTACTTAACTATTAAGCAGACAAAGAATATTAAATATTTTAGCATGCCTAGAAATTACTTTTTAGTAGAAATCATAAGGGAAGAGGTTAAAGGGATTAAAATCTTCTTTATAAGAAAAATCACTAAAGTAAAACTTCAAAGCCAAACAACATTCTAAGAGTAGATACCTGAACCACAGAAATATACATATTTATGTATGATATTTTATAATATAATAAATATAATATAATATGTATTACATAAATCCTTTGTTTAAGACATGCATATGTATATAACCTTCTATACACACACATAGGCCATACGCAAAGAATTAATGTCCAGAATATATAAAGAATGCATGCAAATCAACAACACATCTAGAAAAACAGAAAAAAGTTAATAAATAATTCACAGAAGAAAATACAGAGTTTATAAGTATATGAAAAGATGTGCAGTCTCATCCCCAGAGAAACAAAATTAAGACAATGAGGTATCATTAGATATACATCAGAAAGGCCAAAAAAAAATGGCAAAAATTGTTTTAAGCACCTTACAATATGAGCTGTGTCTGTAAAAACTCCAGCCACGTTAATGTAACAAGAATAGTTTGTGCAACATTGATGTAACTGGGCAGCCAAGGAGAGTGGACTGGAATGTGCATGTGTGAGCAATGACAACTTCACTGAACTAGTCAGTGGGGGCAGTGGATGCCAGTGAGTGAGCATGTGTACTGCTGGCCATTGCATTCAAAATGACTGAGTAGAGCAACAAATCTGCATCAAATTTTGTGTTAAGTTTGAACATTCCTCCACAGAAACTATTGGGATGATTCAGAAGGCTGCAGCTATGGGCAACTGGTATTGGCAACTTCATCATAAAAACATGCCCACATCTCGTGCAGAGGTTTTTTTTTTGTTTTTGTTTTTGTTTTTTTGCGAAACATCAAGTCACCCAGGTGACTAACCACTCCTCCACCCCGTAGTACAGATTTGGCTCCCTGCGACTTCTGGCTTTCCCCAAAACGAAAATCACCTTTGAAAGGGAAGAGATTTCAGACCATGGATGAGATTCAGGAAAACACAGTGGGGCAGCTGACGGTGATTGGGAGAACTGTGTGAGGTCCCAAGGTGCCTACTGGAAGGGGACTGAGGTGTCACTGTCCTGTGTACAATGTTTCTTGTATCTTGTATCTTCTTCAGTAAATGTCTCTATTTTTCAAATTACATGGCTGGATACTTCTGGACAGACCTCGTATTTTATGTCAAGCTGTTCTCATAAAAGCTTTATAAGGCATGACTAGTACTACCCTTATTTTACAAATAAAGCAAGTGAGGCACAGAGAAGCTGGATAATATACCTAGGTCAATGAGCTAATGAATAACAGTCCATGCAGCCTAGTTTCTCAACCTGACACCAGCAAGGGTTGGATAATACTGGTTAAGAAAATTCTGGTTAAGAGAAGACTGTGTTCATGGTCAAGTGAACAGTTTTGAGGAGCAACCTAACAATACTAGTAAGAGGAAGATGCATATGTATGACTTTGTTTAGTCAAAAGAAACTCTTTCGCAAGGAATCATTTTAAAAGATGTTCACAGTAACACTTTTTTTATTGGGGAAATGATAAGGAATCTAAATGTCTATCAGTAAAAGAAAGGGTAAGTAAATTGCTTTACATGTATGCAATGGAATACTTCACAATAGTTAAAATGAATAAACTAGTTCTCTATGCACTAACATTAAAAGATCTCAAAAACAATGTTGAATTAAAACATGGAGAATGACAGCACTTATGTTCATTTAAAGTATAAAACAATGATACATATTATGGAAACACTGGATGTAGTAAATCCATAAAAAGCATGGACTAACTATACTGCAAGTCTACGACATTCCCTCTGAAAAAGCAGAGGACTGGGAGAATGAAAAGAACACAGGGGATTTCAATTTTATCTACAAAGTTTTATTTCTTTTTGTTTGTTTCATAGGTTACTTTATTGTTGTTCAATTACAGTTGTCTGCATTTTCTCCTCACCTCTCCCCCCTACCAAAGTTTTATTTCTTTTAAAAAAGAGAAAGCAGAAGTAATCTGAAACAATTTTTTTAAAGTTAGTTTTCATTTGCTGGTGTGCACATGAAAAATATCTTGAAATGTCCTTTGTTATATTCCAGACTTTTAAAATTATCCCAAGTATTTTACTTAAAAAGATCACTTAATTAAGAACAGAGCATTTCTAAACAACTGAGTACTCAGGGAGAATTCTGCCCTATTTTCCAGGACTAAATCAAACTTATCATTTAAGTACAGAGTTTATTCAAAGGCATTTCTCAGAGTTTATTTAACTGCCAGATATCAGGCATATCTCACTCATGCCCACACATAAAAATAGATTTAGGGTTAGAATGTTATCTGCCCTATATTCTTCTACGCTTCCATTTTAATCCTTTGACTTCTTTCTCTTCCAAAGGCTATCAGAGGCAAGTCAAAACATGGAAGACACAAAACACAGTTGTTCTTATAAACCTAGAAGACTGAACATGAAGTAAAAGTTTTCTCCAGAAACATTAGTATATAACAACTTCTTATGCCGTACAATGGCACACCTACCCTAAATGGAGTACAATATAGAAAAAATCTAGATTTTAAACAAAAAAATCTAAACATTTTAAGTGAAAAAATTAAAGTAAATGATAAATAATTAGAAAAAATGTTTTCAGCATATTGGTCCCAATTACGACATTAATATTTTTCATGGAAGACAGGTAATTATTCAAAACAATGATCTGCTAACCAGTACTTAATTGCATAAAGAAATGATTATTCACAAGCCTCCAGTCTCATTTTTTTTTATGTCTTCAAAACACACTTCTTTTCTATCTCAGGGCTTTTCCCTATATAGTCTCCTTTTCAATAATTTTATTCCTTCAACTCTAAATGGCCAGTTCTTTCTCATGCTTCAGGCCTACAAGTCATTAGATGTCCGGTGATTCTTTTGTGGTCAATCATAAGAGAACAGATGTCACTGCCAGGTAAAAGCCTTTAAGGACCAGGGTATAAGTTACCGTACCATCCTTCTTAGTTTCGGTTGCCATGGAGGCAAGTGCTGAGAAGAACCTCCTGCGCTCTGCATGCCTGAGATGAATAAACCTTCCCTGGCAGCTCACACTGGACACTTGGTTGTGTAGGGTGAATGGAAATTAGCCTTTGTTTATTAAGTAAACAAATAACAAAGACTTTATGGTTATTTCTTACAGCAGCAAAACCTAGACCATCCTAACTAGTACAAAGTCTCAGATTAAATATTTAAGCATCTCCTTAAAGTGGAATTTCTTAAACAATCATTTAAATTTATTTTAACCTATTATCTCAGAAACCTGTTTCCTTCAGAGCATTTATCCATATACATAAGATTGTTTCTTTGTTTTTAATTTTCCCAGACTATAGGCACCATGCAAAAGGGATTTCAAATATCTGTAGTGCTTTCCCTAATGCCTAGCACAGTGACCATTAGATGATATTTTCTTAGTGAATATTTGTTAAATGGATGAATGTTTCACTTTGTTTCATTTAAAATTGTATGTTACATAGTTTACTAATTCTGATACAAGAAATGCCAATGACAAAAAGTTAAAATGCACAGTAAATTCTCACAATGCATTAAGCTTCTCAATTTGAACACTGACATGACTTACAAGTTATACAGTTTACATTTGGGACATGACTGCTTAAACTTAGACAATATTAGTTTAATTTCAGGTAAATTTAGATGCAGTTCACATCAACAGAGTGTAGACTTAAATTTACCCAACATATAAGAAGTCCTAAAGTTATAAAAATGGCATTTTATTGAAGTTATAAAAGATACATATACTATGCTAGAGTCCTTACTTTCCTGCTAGCAATTTAATAAATGTTTCAATCACATTTATGACTATTTAATTTTCCACATATCTTCTGTTGCCAGGCTAAAACCTTAGGAGTTCATGTTATAATAAAACCAGACTCATGAATCTATTACAGAAATGAATTTAAGGCTGGCATCCACTGAAGCCTTAAATGTAAGGTAAAAACAGTTGCTACCCTAACACTCTTTGACAACTGCCAAACTTTTGCCAGTGACTATACGCCAACCACGGATTGCTGGTGAGTTGCAATCAAATATATACTTTGTGGTAGAGTTTAGCATGCCTGGAGGTCTCCGCTCCATAACATTTCATAATCTACTGTCACACAAGGCAAAATGCCAATACTAGAAAGCAAATTGAGACTAAATATGTTAAAAATGAACATTTCTACACAATCATGGTACATCAAAGTCATATTGACAATTACACCTGTGGCAATTTAACCTGGATTCCTACTAACTAAGAAGTATTTGACCAAGATAGCCCACAAAACACCCGATCAAATTCTAGTCAGCATATTTGTTCTTACAGAAATTATTTAGCTATATTTTCCTCTGATTTGGATTTTTCTGTTATATGCTTTTAGACTTTTCATATCCTTTCATTTAAGACATTTTTTTCTCCTTTCTATACTGCTTAAGAAACATTCGCTGCACTAAGGCAATGCACACCTCTACACCTGAACGATGTTTAAAACCTTGGCTTTTTAGTAAATCTGTTTGTATCTATGCCAGGCAATCGTAAATGAAAATAATAACCAATAAATTCATTTTTAAAAGGAAATTCTGATTCTTTTTCTGTAATGTTTTATTGTTTATATTGATACAATAGTCCTGGTTTTTCCCCCTTTGCCCCCCTCCACCCAACCCACCCCCCACTTCCACAGTCAATCCCCACACCATCGCCCATGGTCATGGGTCCTTCATACATGTGCTTTGACTAGTCCCTTCGCCTTCTTTCAAACAGTCCCCACTCCCCTCCCCCCTCTTACAGCTGTCAGACTGTTCCATGATTCTGTGCCTCTAGTTCTGTTTTGCTTATCAGTTTATTTTGTTCATAGGATTCCTCTTATAAGTGAGATCATATGGTATTTATCTTTCGCTGTCTGGCTTATTTCACTTAGCATAATAGTCTCTAGTTCCATCCACGCTGTCACAAAGGGCAGTAATTCCTTCTTTCTGCTGCACAGTATTCCATTGTGTAAATGTACCACAGTTTTTTAATCCACTCATCTAGTGATGGGCACTTAGGCTATTTCCAACTCTTGGTTATTGTAAATGTATCAAATAATTATAAAGTACTTGAACACATGAGGCATTGTTCTGTTTTGTGAATGAATAATAATACATTTACTCCTTACAGTGAAGTAGGTATAATTACTATACTCAATTGACACATGTATTAATAGAAACAGAGGTTCTCAAAGGTTAGGTACTGTGTCCAAAGCAATATAGCAGTATAAAAAGTTTATGTCTGTGTTATGAATTAGAATGCATGCCCAGGAGAACAATATAGTATAGAACAGCAGTACAATAGAAAGAATAGCTTTTGGAGTTAGACCTGGGTTCAAATCTCAGTGCCATCATTTACTACCTGCTTGACACTAACTTAGTGAAATAATTCATGGAAAGAGCTCCACATAGTAGGTGCTCATTTAAAAGTAGCTATTTAAAATTATTTAGATATGTTCAATAATTTTCTGTAAACAGTCAATATTTCTAAGCATTATAAGAAGTATGAATTATTTTTATTAAAATAAATAAATCATATGAAATAATTTTATTATTTTGACAATTTAAGATTAGAGCCATACCCAGAACAAATATTTAAAAAATAATCAATTTCATATCAACTTAATTTCAACATAAGTAAGCCACATTGATGGTGAGCAAGACTTGTGAAAAAGAAATAAGTGTTAGTTATGAGAACTTCCACTGACATCTCTACTGAAGACAAAGCCAACACTGTTGGGATGAATCAAAGAATCTGCAGCAAATGCAAAAAGAACCATAATAAGAAAATAATAAAAAATCTCCAACCCATTTCTTAAAATCCTACAACTTATTCTCTTAAATAGAAACTGGAAAACAAGAGTTTACTCCTTCATAATTGGAAATATTTTATGTACTCCAAACGGGAAGTATGAATATTAACGCCACACTGAGACATCAAGTACATACAGTAATGCAGGTGCGATCACCAGGTTTATGTACCCAGGGGCACATTTCATTTCTAAGTTCATCCATTCATATTCAGGTATGTGACTTAACATAAGAAGTAGTAAGTATATGAACAATAAATAGCAATCTTTTACTTTACTGGTTAATGGCTTCTGTGAAAAGCAAACAAGTTATCCATTTATTCCTTAACTATCAATGACCCAGAAATCTTGGAATGCATTTTTTCCTTCGAAGTACAGTGTGCTCCTGGTTTTTGCTTATCTATTTACATAGTTGTTATTTGAGCGAATACTCAAAAAGAAAAAAGAAAGGAAAAGAAAAACATTCACCATATGTAATTTCTTCAAATGTTTAAATGATGAAGGTAAACACCTTAGGCTTAGAGAAAATGGTATGAGGTAAACAGAGATAATAAACTCATATTATAAATTCTGAGTTAAGAAGACAAGAAGAAAATTAATTTTCAGAATGGGAAAGGGCCTCCTTTTTTGAGTTACAATTAAGAAAGGGTATGTACAATCTGTACTAGTCTTAAAACTACCTTTTACAAGTTTGAATAACCTTTAAAAAGGACAGCAAGTTATTTACTGTACTTTCTAAAGTATAATTGGAATTCTCTTGGTAAGACACTTCAACTTTCTTTTATGCAATCAAATGTTCTTATAACATTGTAAACTGCGCTCTAGGCAGTGACAGACCTTGAGATTCTGAGATTTACTGAGAACAAAGGCAGGTTATTGGCAAAGCCCTGCTGACCTGCTTTCTGCAAGACCAGGTGGTAACAGGGCTCAAGGAATAATCACATTTTGTCCTCACAGTGACTGGGGCAAGTGAAGACTGCCAAGGCTACCACGTCCTTAGTGCTACCAGAGCTCAGTATAGGCCGTGAGCCTGACGGCTTTGACAGAGAGCTCCCATTTATTTCATAGACAGTCTTCCTACTCTTTAATAACGCTAAAGTTGTTTCTCCCAAAGTTATTCCAACACCTGAAGAGGGTAATTTTCTAATGTTAAACTTGAAGGGGGGAAGGAACGCAACAACAATAACAAACCAAGAAAATGCCCACCTTGATGAATAAAGAAAATCTGCCACCAATTTTAAAGGAGAAAAACCCATCTCTGAATGAGGGGTATATTTTTTCTCAACATGAACCAAGACTACCCTAATATTAAATTCTATTGAGGGAATTAATGACAGAGGGTTTATTTTGAGATTTTTTTATTTTCAATTACAGTTGACATATACTATTATATTAGTTTCAGGTGTAGAACACAGTGATTAGACATCTGTAACTTACAAAGTGATTGCCCCAGTAGGTCTAGTACCCAATCTGACACCATCCATAGTTATTACAATATTATTGACTGTACCCCCTAGGTTGTACCTTATATCCTTGTGACTGTAAGTGCCAATGTGTACAAATGACATTGTTTAAAAATATTTTTTTGCCATTCTCTCTCTGACAAAGCAATACTTTTTAAAAAATGGTCAGAGAGACCTAAGAAAAACTTAGTGACTATTAGATTATCCTTATGACTCTACATTAACTCTATCATGTTTTTGGTATTTAAAAAAAGTATATTTGTCACAGAAATTTAGTTAACACCTTAAAGCTACACATGTACATATGCTGCTTAGATAAACGTAATCACTGTAAACATCTATGCGATCTGGGATTTTGTTTTCATTTTGAAATGAGGGCTCTCTTGTTTAAAAGTTCACTGAAAACTAAAAACTGTTCTGCAACAAATAAAATAAATTAAATTAAAAATGGTCAGTGAGGGAGAAAGTTGAGGAACCAGAAAATAAAACATTACAAGGATAAATTTTTGTAGACAGAAGAGTCTATGGGAAGAAAATGGCAGCATGAGCAGCTCTATTAACTTGGTCCCCAGAGAAACAACCATAACTATTAAAAATATTTTTAAAACTATTTTAACTCTCTGAATACTGTCTCATGGGCATAAAGCAAACAAAGACACACTTACGCAAGAAAACCTATTAAATCTAGGTCAGAAGAACGAAGTCTGTGTCACATGAGCCACAACTTGCTTCCTCCCTCCCCAACCCTAAGGTCATTGTGATGGAAGCTCCAATCTGGGCAGGTATTTCCAATAAAATGGGGCTCCATCTGCCTCTCAGTTCTCACTCAAGAGCTATGGTATCTCCCTAAAAGGGGCAGCTGTCAATATTTCTTACTCCTCTCAGCTTCATGTTATAGACACTAAATTCCAAGAGAGTGTGGTGAGAGGTTGGGGAACCTCTTTCTTCACCCAGCCCCACTTGTAGGATGAAGGCCTCAGCGCAGGTGCAGGAGGCCACAAATACTCTTCATTGCCATCACCCCGGCATGCTAGTAGGGCAGAATTCCAAGTTAGGAGAAGCAAGGCAAAACACCAGATGCTACCCAACCCACACAGCTTCCTACTCATAATATAGGATGTCATTCTTAGACAGATCACTCTCCCCACCTCCAATCCAGAGACTTTGTCCTTAGGGAAATAAAAATAAAAAGGGGGGTCTAAAGCTCTCTCCAAAGAAACTGACTTCATCTGGCATAGAAAAAGTAGGGTAAGTTCAAACCTAAGACTACTCTCAAAAACAATGAAGATTTCAACGGTAAGCAATTTACAGGAGACCAGTAGCTCTAGAGGTCAAAAAACTAAATTGTAGGTCAGCTGGTTTACCAGAGAGAACCGGAGTAAGGCACAACTAACAAGAGTCTTCCTGAGGTCAAAACAAACCTCAAAGACTGGCCTGAAAAACTACTCCTGGGAAGAGGCCTGAATTTATTTTTTAAAGATTTTATTTGTTTGTTTTTAGAGAGAAAAAGAAGGGAGGGGAAGAGAGAGGGGGAAAAAACATTGATATGCCAGAAAAATATCAATTGGTTGCCTCACACTTGCTGGCCAGGGAAAGAGGCCTAAATTTTTCTTTTTATTGTTGTTTAAGTACAATTTTTTGCCTTTCCCCCCACCCCAGCCCAACCCCCCAGCCCTCCCCACCTCCCTCTCCTGTTTCCACGCCCCCCCTCACTATTGTCCCTGTGTCCTTTATAATTGTTCCTGCAAACCCTTCACCCTCTTCCCCTGAAATTCCCTCCCCTCTCCCCTCTAGTCACTGTCAGCCTGTTTTCAATTTCAGTGTCTTTGGTTATATTTTGCTTGTTTGCTTGTTTGCTTGTTTTGTTGATTAGGTTCCTGTCAAAAGTGAGATCTTATGGTATTTGTCTTTTACTGCCTGGCTTATTTTGCTTAGCATAATGCTCTCCAGTTCCATCCATGCTGTTGCAAAGGCCAGGAGCTCCTTCTTTCTTCCTGCTGCATTCCATTGTGTAAATGTACCAGTTTTTTGATCCATTCATTTACTGATGGGCACCTAGGTTGCGTCTAGCTCTTGGCTATTGTAAATTGTGCTGTTATGAACATTGGAGTGCGTAGGTTCTTTTGGATTGGTGTTTCAGGGCTCTTAGGATGTAATCCTAGCAGTGGAGTTGCCGGGTCAAAAGGCAGATCCATTTTTAGTTTTCTGAGGAAATTCCATACTGTTTTCCATAGTGGTTATACCAGCCTGCAATCCTACCAACAGTGCACTAGGGTTCCCTTTTCTCCACAACCTCTCCAACACTTGTTGTTTGTTGCTTTGTTTATGATGGCCATTCTGACCAGTGTGAGGTGATATCTCATTGTGGTTTTAATTTGCATCTGTCTGAAAGCCAGTGATACTGAGCATCTTTTCATATGTCTCGGGACCCTCTGTATGTCCTCCTTGGAGAAGTGTCTGTTCAAGTCCTTTGCCCAAGTCTCTACAGTCAATTAATTTTTGACAAAGGGGGCACCAGCATAAAAATGTAGTAAAAATAGCCTTTTCAAGAAATGGTGTTGGGAGAACTGGACAGCTACATGCAAAAAAACGAAACTCGAGCACCAACCTACACCATACACAAACATAAATTCAAGGTGTATAAAAGATTTAAATATAAGTTGTGACACCATTAAAGTCCTAGAGGAGAACATAGGCAGGAAAATCTCAGATATTTCACGCAGTGGTATTTTTACTGATATGTACCCTAGAGCAAGGGACATAAAAAAAAGAATAAACAAATGGGATCTCATCAAAATAAAAAGCTTCTGCACAGCTAAAGAAAACAGTATTAAAATAAAAAGAGAACCAACCGTATGGGAAAACATATTTGCCAATGATACCTCAGACAAGGGTCTGATCTCCAAAATATATAAAGAACTCACATGACTCTACTCTAAGAAGACAAGCAACCCAGCTGAAAAAAAGAGGCCTACATATAATTGGATTAGCCTGTAGAGCTATTTATGATCCAGGGCGGTATGAAAAATAAGCAATAAACAGGCTATTAGTGAATCCCCACAGTTGGGTGTGATAACAACAAAAGAAGACAGCTTAAGAGAGATCAGGAAAGAAGAGGCAAAGGGAGCCCTGCTAAAACCACTGCCATTTCAGGTGACTGTGCATGCGCCTAAGGCAGAGCTCCCTGAGGAGTATCTTCAGAGGTTTCACACAGCAACAGCGCCAAGTCATTACGTGGACAGGTAAACAATAGATGGCATTAAGCCCCTGAGGGAGGAGAAACCCCTATTGAAGTTGCTACAGTATGTTACTTTAAATGTGAAGATTTCAGCAAAAAACTACGAGACCTGTGAAGAACTAGGAAAGTAGATTGATAACACATTGGGAAAACAACAAACAACAGAAGTGGCCTATGAGAGGGCCCAGATGTCAGGCTTAACAAACAAAGGCTTCAAGGGAACCATCATAAATGTTTCAAGACCTACAGAAAACCACGCTGTAAAGCAAGGTAGGATGACAATACCTCACCAAAGGGAGAATATCAGTAATAAGGTAGAAATTGTAACAAAGAACCAAATGGAAATTCTACAGTTAGAAAGTAAAATAATTAAAATGATCCCCTTCACTAGAGAGGATCAACAGTAGATTTGAACTGACAAAAGGAAAATTCAGCAAACTTGGGGATAGATCAGTAGAAACAACGCAGTTTAAAGTGTAGAGGGAAAAAGGAATGGAGAAACGAGAGATTTAGAGAAGTATGTCACACCATTACACACACCAAAAGATACATCTTGGAAGTACTAGCTGAAGTGGAGAGAAAAGAGCAGAAAAAGATATTCAAAGACTTGACAATATAAAACTTCTCAAATTTGATCAAAAATATTATTGAACTACACCTACAAGAAGTTAAACAAACTCCTAGTCATATAAATACAAAGTGATCCATATATTTACACATATCACAGTAAAAAACCTTAAAGATAAAAATCTTGAAATCAGCCCGGCCGGTGTAGCTCAGTGGATTGAGTGTGGGCTGGGAACCAGAGGGTCCCGGTTCAATTCCCAGTCAGGGCACATGCCTGGGTTGTGGGCCAGGTCCCCAATGAGGGCCATGTGAGAGGCAACCATACATTGCTCTTTCGCCCTCCCTTGTCCTCTCTCTGAAAATAAATAAATAAAATCTTTTAAAAAAATCTTGAAATCAGCAAAAGAAAAACAATTCCCCACATATAAGAGAGCTCCAATACATTTAACATTGACTACTTATCAGAAACAAAGGAAGCCAGAACCACTGGAAAGAGAAGAGCAAATTAAACCTAAAGCAAACAGAAAGGAAGACATAATAAAGTGCAGAGCAGAAAATAATGAAATAGAAAAGAGAAAAATAAGAGAGAAAATCAATGAAACCAAAAGTTGACTCTTAGTAAAGATAAAATTGGCAAACCTTTAGCTGGACCGGACAAGAAAAAAAGATATAAGACTCAAATTACTAACATCCGGAAAAAAAGAGGTGGAATTACTACTGACATTATGGAAAGAAAAATGATGAGAAAGTAATACGATGAGCAAGCAGGATACTATGCCAACAAATTAAATATATGAAATAAAAATTCCTAGAAAAACACAAACTACCAAAGATGACTCTAGAATAATTAGAAAATCTGAATGGACACATGAAAGGTAAAGGGGTTGACTTAGGAATTAAAAACTACACAGAATGCTGGTGGGGGTTGTGCAGGGCAGAGAGCAATAAAGAGGAGAAAAAAATGGGACAATCGTAATAGCATAATCAATAAAATGTATTTTTAAAAAAGCCCAAATAGAGATGGCTTCACTGGTAAATTCTGACAAACATTTAATAAAGAAATAATACTATTTTTTCACAAACGCTACCAAGAAGTATAAAAGAGGGGGACATTTCTTAGCTGAGCCTATGAGGCCATTATTACTCTGATACCAAAACCAGACAAAGACATCATAAGAAAACTGCAGACCAATATTTCTTGTAAATACAGACACACAAAAAAACCCTTCAACTAAATACTAGCTAATTGAATCCAGCAATGGAAAAAAATGATTATAAACCATGACCAAATAAGTTTATACAAGGAATGCAAGGTCAGTTCAAAATATAACATCAATCATTATAATAGAGCATAATAAAATAAAGGACAAAAATAACAATCATCTGAAACAAAAAGCATTTGACAAAGTCCAACACCCTTTCATGATAAAAACTCCCTAAAAACTAGGAATGGAAAGAAACTTCCTCAGCCTTTTGTAATAAAAGGTAAACTTTTGTAGATATAAGCCCTCTATTAAAATTCCACAGCTACATTATACTTAATGGTGAAAAACTAGCTGCTTTCCCCTTAAGATCAGGAATAAGAGGAGGGTGTCTATTCTTGCCATTTCTGCTCAACATTGTCGTGCAGATCCTACACAGGGTAAATAGGCAAAAAGGAAATAAAAGGCATGCATATGGTTAAGAAAAAAGTAAAACTAACTCTATTTGAAGATTACATTACATACATATGTGAGTGTGTATTCATATCCTTATTCCTAAGTTGTACACTAAAAAAAATTATTGGAACTAATTAGATAGTTCTGCAAGATGGCAGGACATAAGATCAATACACAAAAACCAATCATATTTCTATATACTGGCAATGAACAATTGAAAATAAAATTAAGAAAACAATTCTATTTAATAGCATAAAGTACTTAGAAATAAATTTAACAAGTGTAAAAAGTATACTCTGAAAACTACACCACATTGTTGAAAGAAATTAAAGAGATGTAAATAAATAAAAAGATTTCCTATGAACAAAAGAGAGAAAAATTAATCATTTTAAGACCTTGTAGCACACCCTTTCCTAAATGTCTTCAATGAGTGAATGTAGGGTGGGGAAGGAGGTTCTTCGCTTTGAGCTGTGCTGATTATCAGCCTGATGGGCACAATTTTTAGGGCTGCTTGATGTCAACACAAAGAACACCAAACATGAGACTTAAGAAAAATTAATCTGTGACACATGTGGATATGTTCTTGATGAACACACCAAGAGGTTTCAGATCTTCAGAGATTTGTGGACAAAATTTCCTTGATCCACTATGAATCATGAGCTGAATTCCCTAGACCTGGCTAGGTAATCACCATAAATCCGATCCCAAATGAATGAGGAATAAAGTCAAGGATCGATCCAACAGTCCACTCCAAAATTCTTAGAATGCCCTGTGTCAATAAGTACTATGTTCACTAGTTAATAAGTAAAGACTATAGTTAAGGTTTTGCTTTAGTGTCATCCTAGGAGGCATTAATACAGTCTGAACCATCCAGAGCCACACTGTACCAGGACAAGGATAATTCAGAACATAACCGTCTAGAATTCTACATGTTTTATGACACATTGCTTTCAGTAAAGTGTCAAAAGAAAGAGACATGTTTTCTAGTTCACGCTCGTGTCTCTGGGCTCGCAGCAGGGTCACAGCTGTATTTCAAGATCTTTGTAATATGATATTTAATATCAGTAACACAAGAATTGAAGATGGCAGCTGAGTAGTCCGCTTGCTCTTGCCCCTGACTCAGATTCTTGGCTAATGTTCTGACAAAAAACCTGAACAATCAACGGAATCTTAGCTGAAATGAATTTTTAAAGCCAGAGAGTACAGATGATGCTTCACAATGGGTCATAAAGAGATTTTATAAGTCTAAGGGGAAACACCCCATGTGTGGCACCTGCAGCAGCAGGGAGACTAGTCAGAAATCACAGCAAGTAGTCATCAGGGCCCCACCCAGCCTCGGCTGTCACACAGAACTGCCATCAGCACCAAGCAGGAAAGAGCTGACCCTCTCATACAGATTGGCCTCTTCCTTGAAACAGACAGTTCATCAGAAACTATACATTACTAGAAACAAGCTGGGACAGTCCAAGATGGGTGGCGCAGGGACAGGGGAAAACACCCACAATTTTCCCAAAAGCCTAAACAGCGCCTCCCAGGGAATACCCAGGGGTCCCACCCTCCCGAATGCAATAGAAGTCCCCTTCTAAAGGCTTCTTCCACCTGAAGGTAGTACATGCAGTCCTGCCAGAAGTTGGATGACCCACCCCTGGACCTTGAGCTGATCAAAAGTCAGAGGCAGATCCAGAAGGAGAAAACAAGGCAAACACCAAACTGCTGAGACGAATTCCACCTCTTCAGTAAATGTGTTATTTTTTCTCTCACATACCTTTTAATATTTTTCTTTTACTTCAATTGTATTCCAACTAACTCACTATTTTTGTCTTTTATTTTTATATTTTTTGTATTATTTTTATTTCAAATTTCACATTGTACCCTTCCCTTGTTTTACTCCATTTTGCCTTTTTCCTTCCCTTTATTTTCATTTTAAATTTTATTCTACCCCTTTCTACATCTTGTTCCTTCCTTACTCTTACTATTCTCTCAAGTCATTCTCCCTCTACCCTCTCAAAATCATTTTGCTTTGCTATAGATATCTTATATTCTCTTTTTTCTTTCTTATAATATTGTTATTCTCTTTATGCCTTTATTAATCTCTGCCCTTCTGTTGTTGTTATTGAATTTGCTGTGGTTTTTCTTCAGTTTGGTTCCTATTGGTTCATTAATTTTTTATTTTATTTCAAACTTCATATTATACTCTTCCCTTTTTTTACTCCATTATTCCATCTCTCTTTTCTTTTTTATTTACATTTTAAATTGCATTTCCCTCTTTTTTTCACCTTCTTTCTAATCCCTACTCATTATTTCTCCTCCCTCTTCCCTCTCAAAATTATTTTTCTTTCCTTTAGTCATCTCATCTTCTTTTTTTCCTACCTTATAATATTTTTAATCCATTTCCACCTTTATTAATCTTTGCTCATTTGTTGTTGATATTGCTGATGTGGTAGCAGATATTTTTGCTGGTGTGGGTTTGGTTTTCTGGTTACTTCTGCTTTGTTCTGCCAGCACCTGTACCACAAAATACAAGATGTGGTAGGGGTTGTGACTCTCAGTTAGCCAGTCGGAGGGGAAAACCCAACAAAGAATGAGCCATCAATAATCAAAGCCCAAATACAACAAGAGACCTCATATAAACTGAATGAAGGGAATTCCTGTAGCTGCCAGTTCAGAAGATCAAAGAGACGGCACCACTGAGTCCAACAGAACTCCGACCACAGGAGGCCACCCATGAATGCAGGGAGTCAAAGCAGGGCAATCTGAAATGCAGAAACAAACAAAAAGAGCCACCTAAAATAGGGAGACAAAGAAAAAACCTAATCAAAAGGAAAGAAGGAATCCCCAGAAAAAGAGCTAAATGAGATCAAGGCAAACAATTATTCAGACATAGAGTTCGAAATAATGGTTATAAGGATGCTCAAGGAATTCAGTGAGAACTACAAGGAGCTTATGGGAGCTACAAGGAACTTAGTGGGAACTACAACAGTGTGAAAAAGAACACGGAAACTATGAATAAGAGCCAAGAGGAAATTAAGAATATCTGAAATGAAGAATATACTAGAAGTAATTAAAAGCAGGCTAGATGAAGCAGAGGACCAAATCAATAAGCTGGAAGACAAGTTAGGAAAAAACACCCAGTCACAGCAACAAAACGAAAAAAAGAAAACTCCAAAAAAACAAAAAACAAACAAACAAAAAAAACGAGCATAGTTTAAGGGAGCTTCAGGACAACATGAAATGTATCAACATCCTAGGAATATCAGAAGGAGAAGAAAAAGAGCAAAGGATTAAAAAAAACCTGTTTGAAAAAAATGACAGAAAACTTCCCTAACTTGGTGATGGAAAAAAAGTCAATCAAGTTCAAGAAGCACAGAGGGTCCCTATCCAGATGAACCTAAAAAGGCCCTCTCCAAATGGCAAAAATTTAAAGACAATGATAGAATCTTAAAGGCAGCAAGGGAGAAACAGCTAGTAACATACAAGGGAGCTCTGATAAGGCAATCAGCTGATTTCTCAACTGAAACACTACAAGCCAGAAGGGACTGGCATGAAATATTCTAAGTAATGAAAAGAATGGGCCTGCAACCAAGACGACCCTCCAGCAAGTTTCTCATTTAAAATGGAAAGTAAGGCTCAGCTGGTGTAGCTCAGTGGATTGAGTGCGGGCTGGGAACCAGAGGATCCTGGTTCAATTCCCGGTCGGGGCACATGCCTGGGTTGCAGGCCAGGTCCCCAGTGAGGGCCATGTGAGAGGCAACCATACATTGCTCTTTCTCTCTCCCTTCTCCTCTCTCTGAAAATAAATAAATAAAATCTTAAAAAAAAAATAAAATAAAATGGAAGGTAAAATAAAGAGCTTCCCAGACAAAAAAAAAAAAAGGCTAAAATAATACATCTCCACCAAGCCAGCACTGCAAGAAATGCTAAAGGGACTGCTTTAAAATGACGAAAAAATGGGGGGCGGAGAACACAGGTATAAAGGAAAAAATGGCAATGAACAAGTACTTATCAATAATAACCTTAAATGTAAATGGATTAAATGCTCCAATCAAAAGGCACAAGAAAGCTGAGTGGATAAGAAAATGTGATCTGCATATATACTGTTTCAAGAGGCCCACCTCAGAACAAAAGATCTAACAGGCTTAAAGTGAATGGATAAAAAAAATAATCCAAGCAAATGGACATGAAAAAATGAAGCTGGGGTAGCAATGCTTATATCAGACAAAACAGACTTCAAAACAAAGGCCATAACAAGAGATAAAGAAGATCTCTACATAATACTTAAAGGAGTAGGTCAACAAGAGGATAGAACCCTTGTAAACATATATGTACCTAACATGGGAATACATAAATACATAAGGAAAATCTTGGAGGACTTTATGAATATAGTCATCTAGGGGACTTTAACACCCCAATGTCAACAATGGATAGATCTTCCAAACAAAGAATCAACAAGGATATTATGACATTGCATGCTACTCTATATCAAATGGACTTAACTGATATTTACAGAACACTTCAACCCAAAGTAGTAAAGAATACATTCTTTTCAAATGCACATGGATCATTTTCAAAGATGGACCACATGGTAGGACACAAAACAAGCCTCAACAAATCTAAGAAAACTGAAATCACATCAAGTATCTTCTTGAATCACAGTGGCTTGAACCAAGAAATCAACCTCAAGGAAAAAACTTAAAAACATTCAAATACACAGAGACTAAATGACATGTTACTAAATAATGTACAGGTTAACAGTGAGATCAAGGAAGAATTCAAAAAGTATCTGGAAACAAATGAAAATGGACACATGACAATACAAAATGTATGGGACACAGAGAAAGCAGTCCTGAGAGGGAAGTTCATAGCAATACAGGCCTACCTAAAGTAGATAGGAAAATTCTCAAATAAACAACCTAATCTTACATGGGAAAGAAATAGAGAGATGAGCAGAATTTAATGACACAGAGACTAAAAAAAAAATCCAAAAATCAATAAATCCAGAAGCTGGTTCTTTGCAAAGGTAAACAAAATTGAGAAACCTTTAACCAGACTTATCAAGAAAAAAAGAAAGAGGATTCACATAAATAAAATCAAAAACAAAAGAGAAGTAACCACCAATACCACAGAAACACAAAGGACTGTAAGACATTATGATGAACAACTATACGCCAAGAAACAACCTAGGTGAAATGGACAAATTTCTGGAAACACACAATCTCCCAAAACTGAATCAAGAAGCGGCAGAAACGCTGAACAGACTGATAACAACTAGCAAAACTGAAGCAGTAATTAAAAAACTCTAGGTGCACAAAAGCCCTGGATCAGATGGCTTCACAGGTGAATTTTACCAAACATTCAAAGAAGAAGTAACACTTGCTCAAACTATTCCAAAAAAAAATCAAGAAGAGAGAAGACTCCCAAACTCTTTATAAGGTTGGTATCCTAATTTCAAAATCAGGTAAAGATACAACAAAGAAAGAAAATTATAGTCCAATATTTCTGATGAATATAGATGCTAAAATCCTGGACAAAAGTTAGCAACCTGAATCTAGCAATACATTAAACATATCATACACCATGATCAAGTGGGATTTATCCCAGGGATGCAAAAATGATAATATTTGCAAATCAATAAATGTAATATATCACATAAACAAAATGAAAGACAAAAATCCATGACAATATCAATAGGTGCTGAAAAAGTACTGGATAGGTACAGCACCCATGTATGATAAAAACACACAGCAAAGTGGGAATAGAAGGAGCATACCTCAAAATAATAAAGGCCATATCCAACAAACCTAGCGCCAGCATCATACTCAATTGGCAAAAACTAAAAGCATTTCCCTTAAGATCAGGAGCAAGACAAGGGTGTCTGTTTTCACCACTCTTATTCCACATAGTACTGGAAGTTCTAGCCACAGTGATTAGAATAGGAAAAAAAAATCCAAATTGGGAAGGAGAAAGTAAAACTGTCATTATTTGCTGATGGCATGATGGTATACATAGAAAACCCTATAGTCTCCACCAAAACACTACTCCAATTAGTGATTTCAGCAAAGTAGTGGGATACAAAGTCAATATTCAGAAATCAATGACATTCTTGTACACCAGCAATGAATTATCACAAAGAGAAACTAGGAAAAAATCCCATTTACTATAGAAACAAAAAAAGTAAAGTACCTATGACTAAATTTAACAAAGGATGTAAAAGAACTGTAATTGGAAAACCATAGAACATTGAAGAAAGAAATTGAGGAAGATACAAATTAATGGAAGCATAGACCATGTTCCTAGATTGGAAGGATTAACATCATTAAAATGTCCATACTATCCAAAGCAATATATAGATTCAACACAGTTCCTATTAAAATACCGATAGCATACTTCACAGATCTAGTACAAAAATTCCAAAAATTTAAATGGAACTGAAAAAGACCCCAAATAGCCTCAGCAATCCTGAGAAAAAAAGAACGAAGTTGGAGGGATCACAATACCAGATCTCAAACTATATTACAAGGTCACTATAATCAAAAACAGTCTGGTACTGGCATGAGAACAGACACATAGATCATTGGAACAGGATAGAGAGCCCAGAAATAAACTTGTATCTCTATGGTCAATTAATATGTGTCAAAGGAGGCAGGAGTATACAATGGAGTAAAAACAGTCTCTTCAATAATTGGTGTTGAGAGAACTGGACTGGTACATGTAAAGAAATGATTTTAGACCACCAACTTACCAGAATAAACTCAAAATGGATAAGGGACTTAAATATAACTCATGATACCACAAAAGTCCTAGTAGAAAACATAGGCAGCAAAATTTCAGACATCCCATGTAGCAAGATTTGTGCCAATATATCTCCTAGGGCAAGAGAAATAAAGGAATAAAAATAAACAAATGGGACTACAGCAAATTAAAATGTTTCTGCATGGCTAAAGAAACCATCATCAAAATGAAAAGGGAATCAACTGTATGAGAGAACATACTTGCCAATGATATATCAGAAAAGGGTTTAATCTCTAAACCATATAAAGAACTCATACAACTCAACACCAATTGTTTGTTGGAAGACAAACAACCCAATTAAAAAAAGGGCAAAGGACCTGAACAGACATTTCTCCACGGAGGACATACAGATGGTCCACAGACATACGAAAAAATGCTCACCATTACTAGCCATCAGAGAGATGCAAATTAAAACCACAATGAGGTATCAGCTCACACCTGTCAGAATGGCTATCATTAGTAAATCAACAAACAACAAGTGCTGGTGAGGATGTGGAGAAAATGGAACCCTAGTACATTGTTGGGTGGAATGCAGAGAAGTGCAGGCACTGTGGAAACAGTATGGAATTTCCTTAAAAAATTACAACTTGAACTTCCTTATGACCCAGCAATTCCACTGCTAGGAATATACCCTAAGAATCCTGAAACGCCAATTCAAAAGAACCTATGCACCCCTATGTTCACAGCAGCGCCAAGTGCTGGAAACAGCTCAAGGGCCCATCAGTAAATGAGTGGATTACAAAACTGTGGTACATTTACACCATGGAATACTATGCAGCAGAAAGAAAGAAGGAATTCCTACTTTTGTGATAGCATGGATGGAACTAGAGACTATTATGTTAAGTTAAATAAGCCAGTGGGCAAAAGACCACATGACCTCACTTATAACTGGAATATAATAAAATAAACTAAAAATAGAGCTAGAGACATGGAAACATGGAACAGACTGATAGCTGTAAGAGGGGAGGGGGGTGAATGGTGGAAGGAAGGGGAAGGGATTAGTCAAATAACATGTATGAATGACCCTCGGACATGACTTGAGAGAGGGGGTGGGCTGGGTGGAAGACGGCAAAAGGGGAAAAAATTGGGACAACTGTAATAGAATAAATAATAAAAAAATAAAGTAGAAAAATAAGTAACACAAAATCTCCAAATACCTTTTACCTGAACAACTGGATGAGCTTGTTTCATAATTCTAAGTAGTTAAATAAAACACTTATCAGGCATTTGTAGCAAGCAATGTGCCAAGTTCTTTATATATGTCAGAGTATATTTCTTGAAGTAACTCACAATTCAGAACTGCTATCCAAATCCCTAGGCCATTGTCTCTCCTTTTCCAGCACTCACCTGGCACTAAATTGGCCATGGGGGTAGCATCCGAAGGAAGATAACACTTCAGAGAGTCCTGTTAAGAAGGAAAAGGGGTTGGAAAGCCTGATCCCTTCATCCTGAAGTCAGAGGGAGGTGGAAGAGGCACAGCACGAGAAACCCCAGAGCAAGGTCAGCCAGAGCAGTGTGTTAGATACACTAATGGAAATGCAGGGTACAGAGCGCATGCGCCTCCTCTGGGACTCCAGGAAGAGGCCGCCTCACAAATGCACACCAATCTGGCGATGACCACATCAAAGTTATTCCTGCAGGGCCACACTTAGGGTCTGGCTGGAATTTTTGCAAAATCCCATATATACTCTTGATCATACTTAACAGAGAAGCACAAAACCCCTCAAACATCTCACCACAGACTTTTGGGCTTAATTAATAAATATAATACTTTCCACCAGATTCCCCAAAGCACCTTCCCGCCTCCCTCATCCACTTTGCCATTATCTGCCCAGCTGCTCTTTGATCATATCTGGTTTTTTCCTGACGTGCCATGTGTCTGAACAATGCTGCGTGGTATTCCCCAGCCCCTCGAGAAACCCTCCAAACTGTCTATCAGGTAGCTTTTCAGATACCAACTCCTTCGTAAGTCATTCCTGAAATGAAGACAAGAAAGTGAACAAGTTTCTCAGATCTTACTCAAATGTAGAGAAATAAACTATACTTAATGAGCTTTGCATAGTCATAAGCAACAGAAAATGCATGGTTTTGTAGTGAGAAATGAATACTCATGAATGCCGGTAATTATTCTAAAAAGAGGAAGTATTATAAAGTACAAGTGGCATGAAAAGCACACAGTGTCACATCCCTTTGTACATCCCTTTGTACATCCTACTGTGACATCACTGAATGTACTACAGGATTTAACTGCAGCAAGATATGATGTCACGAGGTTGCTTCAAACAAGCGGAATTTTCCTTTTCTAAAAAACTAGGTAGAGCTTTCAGTTTTCTACGTATGATTCCTAAAGTATATTTGGATTATTTCTTAGTTTACCACGTAGTAACCAAGCCAAGATTTGAAGCCGTCAGAAACACTGCTGGCTCAGTTGTGCCCCTGCAGGGAGTGTGTATTTCTTACTGAGGTCACTGGGATTGAAAAATACATGATGCGGAGAAAAACCTCAAGATACAGCTGACTATTTTCAAATCCAATTTTGCCACATCGGAAGGAGGCAAATGCTATTTTGATAACAGAACTGTAAGACAAATTTTTCCAAAATAATCCAGTAATAAATTTCGTCCAGACCAGCTATATTTGGGGCTCTAAATGTAAAAAGTGAATTACTGGATAAAATGTTAGAGATATTTTAATAAATGATTCTGCAGACTTGTTTAATCATAAAGATATTATGGGGTATTTTGTTGAAGACTTCATGCTAGACCAATGTTTCATCAACTTCACTTTGCAGTGGAATTACTTCAGGGACTTTTTAAAAAACGCCAATGCTTGCCCTGGCTGGCATGCATCCCGTACGTACACCAAAAGGTTGCAGGTTCGATTCCAGGTCAGGGCACGTACCTAACTTGTGGATTTGGTCCCCAGTCAGGGTGTGTATGGGAGGCAACCGATGTTTCTCTCTCACATCAATGTCTCTCTCTCTGGCCCCCCTTTCTTCTCTCTCTAAAGTCAACAAACATATATTTTTTAAATGCTGATACTTGGGCATAGGTCCCACTACTTCAGAGATCCTTATATAGTTCACCTGAGAAGAAGCCTGGGTGCTGGAATTTTTAAAAGCTCCCTGGTGAAAACATTCAACTATAGTCATTGAACTCAGAGCACTGACACTGATTCTCCCTGGGACAGGCATAGGAGTTGGTGTTTTTGACAAAAACCAAGCAATTCTTATCAAGAAAGATGGGTAAACACTGAACTGGCCCAATGTCTTCATTTTCCATACAAGACATTACTTATAAATGACTTGTTTAAAGACGCAGTTAATTTGTTAAATTCTAATTAACGTCTCTTTATGACATTCAAAAGGTAATTTCTTATAAAGATGAAAACGATCAGGCTCAAGGTCTGGAATGTGCCTTGTAGGCGATTTGTAAAGCAGACGAAGATGTTCGCAAACACGCAGCTTCACCCATGTGGAAGAACTTTGCATGCATTAAACCATGACATTAAGTACGGTCATGGGAAACACAGTCTCTAATCCACAGAAGATGAGGCACCCGCAAAACTAATGTTTCTTGGTTTCAATGCTATGCACTTAATAAACAACCACAATATGACTTTGAAAGGGTAACTGCAATGTCCCAAATTATATCATCTTCTATCAGGAACCCTTACACCTGGCCTTCTAGGTGACTTTACATACATTCCAGGTCAAAAACTTTTCAATGTAACATCAACTTCCTAGAAACCACTGGAGATTGAACTATACCATACAACCTCCCTTTCCTGAAGTTGATACAAACAAAAACAAAACGCAAAAGCTACACACCAAACAATCTACCCTCAGCACCTGGAGCAGAAAATGGGCACAAATGCCTGCAAATTCTTGAAAGTGGCAGCCTAGGAATAAAACAGGAGACAGTCATAATCCCTCTTCCCCCAAACAACACAGGGAATGAGAATAACTCATCAAAATCCAGAAAAGCCTCACTAATTCTCACTGGAGAGCTGGGTGTGAGTTCAGCTTATGGAGAAATTAGAAACAAAACTTCTCATCGGAAAGTAGAAAAACAAAGAGAGCCAGCCATTGTGCTCTCTACCACATGGGAGGAAAGCAGACAGCCAAGACAGGATGCTCCACACCACCCAGAGGCCACTATCCCCAGCATCCCAGCAAGAGGAGACACGAGGAATCTAAGGAAAAAGACTCTCCTGCAGCAGGAAGCTGGGCTGAGGCCCCTGGCCATCCCAATGAATACGGGGCAAACGGGGGAAGCCAAGGCAGGCAAGATTCTCTAAAAGCAAAGGTGCACCAAGGGCTGTAGCTGAAATGGGAGGATCCTCCATTATCCATTTTGGATCATCCTTTTTGAATAAAGCAAATGTTTCCGTGACCAGATGAAGTGGTCCTGGCACAAGCCATGTAAAGAATAACCTGAGAAAGTACAGACCTCAGATCCTTTCATTAAAGCTGCCCAAATCCCAGCAGAAGTCTTCCTCTCTCTTCTGGGTTCAGAACACAAAGCACCTGAAAGCCCTCACTCTCAAACAGCAGCTAAGACAGGAAGACAACTCAGGCAACTTAGAAATGGAAAATTCACATCAAATTAGTGCAAAGAGAAGTTCTGGGCAGAGTTCTGCCCGTTTTCAGCAAGAAGACAAAAAGAAATGGGTCAGAAACTATGTAATTTCTTCTTAAGGTACAAAGCAGACTGAGAAAACAAGACAAGAGTACTGCATTATATTTTAAAAAGCATAATCAAGAAAATAAGATAAATGAGTTCTTTGCACTACAAAAATATCTGTTAAGAAAATGAATTCAGTAATAAAAAGGCTCAACGGAGCCTAGGAGATAAAACAAAAGAATCAAACAGAGGGGAAACTTCTAAGATAAAGAAACAGACTGGGCCCTGGCTGGTGTAGCTCAGTGGATTGAGCGCGGGCTGGGAACCAGAGGGTCCCGGTTCGATTCCCAGTCAGGGCACATGTCTGGGTTGCAGGCCAGGTCCCCAGTGAGGGTCATGCGAGAGGCAACCATACACTGCTGTTTCTCTCCCTCTCTGTCTCCCTCCCTTCTCCTCTCTCTAGAAATAAATAAATAAAATCTTAAAAAAAAAGAAACAGACTAAGACAAAAAAACACCTCACATAACTGTAAACCCATTACATTAATTGGAAAAGGCAAAACAGAACAGATGCAGCTAAAAAAGCAATTACTGACTAAGGTCAAAGCACGTAAAGAGCAGCTAACAGATCGTCAGTCTAACAAAAAGTCAGTATAATGGAAGTAGAGAACCTGACAAATGAAGCATGAAAACCATCCAAAGACATGAGAGGGAAATTTCCTTCAAACTAAGAAAAACTATCTTTCCAGATTAAATGACCGCACCATTTTCACTAAAACCTGTGTAGAGCAAATCATTGTAAAGTAAACACTGTTCAGGTGTCTGGAAACACACAGCAGTGAACTTAGAAAGTTGGCAAAAATGGGTTTAGATTCAGACTTCTTCTAGCACATTTAATGACAGAAAACAAATGGATATCTATAAAAATTTGAGAGAAAAAGTAACCCTCAGATTTTTTTCCCATCCAAGTTGGAGTTCAAGCAAAGGCAACAGGTCAACATCCCCCACAATGAGGAAGCACTTACTGGGACATGTATGAAGGACACATGGACAAAGCCAAAGTGGGTAGGGTCGAGGGTGGGGGGCAGGGATGAGTGGGGTGGTGGGAAAATGGAGACAACTGTACTTGAACAACTATAGAAATAAATAAATGAATAAATAAATAAATAAATAAATAAATAAAAGAAATGAGAAAACACTCACTGAACACTTCCTAAATAAAACACTGGATGACAAAATCTAATCAACTGGTAGAGCAACTGGGGGAGCAATAATAAAGCAGACAGTACTTACTCCTCGTGGTGGGGAGATAACAGAAATTGTATAATGTTCATCAATCAAGAAATACTGACCTAAGTATGTCAATGAGCCTTTAAAGTTTTAAACAAAACTAGTAACAAAATTAGAAGGAAATTGTCATAATGTGTAAAGTGAATGTAAAATAATATTTAAGTTTGCACTTATTTTGTAAGGGTAAAAGCTCCCAATAAAAATAGGCAGACTTAAAGTATCTCTTCTTCACGTTCAACATAAATTTAGTTTTTACTTCTTGAGAGGATATGTTTGATGTGACTGAAACAAATAAAAATGCACCCCTACTATTTATCTAGTGGTATTTCCTGGCTCCTTGGCCATGCACTCCTTGAGAAATCCACACTGATTACAGACAATAATTAGTGGCATTGCTTTTATCAAGATCCCAAATTAAAATTCCCCAAAAGAGTGAGCACAATGATTCAGGAAGTGTCCCGCAATATGTTTCTATGACTATAACTAAGTATAAATTTAACTCTAGCAAGAATGCATAAAGGCTATTGCATTCCCCTAGAGAAGAACTGATTGGATTATATTTATTGTAACATTTATATACTTTTTCAGAGACACAGTTTCCATTCCTCTTAATGTTCTTCTTCCACTTCATCTACCACACAATTACTTCTTTCAAAGAGTTATACACAGGGATATTTTCATTGTATATTAGTGTGCAGCATCAATTAGTTCTAGGGAAGGCATTAAATTCAGATTTTTACACAAGCTGTTTTTCTACAAACAGATAAAGAACATATATGGCCAGAGGAATTAATCTCAAAACCTAAACCAATTTATACCAAAAAAAGATGAACAATTACTTTCATTGTCCAATTTTTTAAAACAGCTTTATTGAGGTATAAATGGTATAAAAAACTGCACATAAAGTGTACAGTATGTTCTTACATATGGAATAAATCCATGAAATCATTACTAAAACCTACATAGTGAAAAAATGTACATATATATTTTTTCACCAGTTCATGGTTTGTTTTTGCATTCTTTCAATGATGTCTTTCAAAGGCTAGAATTTTTAATTTTGATGAAATCCAATTTATTCATTTTATAGGGTCATGCATTGGTGAAGTAGGTAATGATCTGTGCCTAAACCAAAGGCATAAAGATCTTCTGTTTTCTTGTAGAAGTTTTATTGCTTTAGGTTCCACACTTAGATCTATGGTCCATTTTGACTTTTTGTGTTTGGTGGTAGGTATGGGTCAAAGTTAACTCTTTCTGTATTTGCATAGTCAATTGTTCCAGCACAATTTGTTGAAAAGACTCCATTAAAGTACCTTTGGATCTTTGATGTATGCATGTATGTAAGAATCTGTTTGGGGATTCTCTACCTATCTTTATGGCAAATGCTCTTGATTACTACAGTTTGATAAAGCACTTGAAATAAGGTCGCACAAGTCTTTCAATCTTGTTTTCAGAATGTGCTTTCACTACTCCAGGTCCTTTGAATTTTCACATGAATTTTAGAATCAGTTCTCAATTTATCCAAAATTATGCTGTGATTTTTATCAGAATTGTATTGAATCTAAAGGTTAATTAGGGGAGAGGAAACATCCCACAATACTGAATCTTTCAGTTCAAGTACACAGTGCATCTTTCCATTTATTTATGTCTTCATCAATTCTGCTTAGCAATGCTTTCTAGTTTTCAGTGCATACGCCTTGCACATTTTTTGTCAGAATTATCCCCATTTCATATTTATGGTACATTAAATGATATTGTTATTAATTTAGGTTTTCAAATGATCACTGCTAGATATAGAAATACAATGGACTTTTGTGCGTTTATTCTGCAACCTTGCCAAACTAACGTTTTCTACAGACAACGGTGGCATCTGAGAAAAATGTTTTACTTCTTTCTTTCCAACCTGTACGATTTTTTATTTTTTTATTGTCTTATTGTCCTCGCTAGAGGCAAAGAGTGCAATGTTTGATAGAAGTGGTGAGACAACTATCCTTGCTTTGTTACTACTGATATTAGGGTGAAAGAATTCAGCTTTTCATCAAGTGTCATATTAGTTTGAGGTATTTTAAAAATACCCTCTAACATGTTGAAAACGTCCTCTCTTATTCTCTAGTTTGTTGACAGTTTGTTTCAAGAATGAATTTTGGATTTTGTCAAATTTTTTTGGTATCTATTTAGATGACTTAAAAAATGTTAATATGGTGAGTTACACTGATTTTTTAAAATATCCTGAGATAAACCCTATTTGGCTATATTAACCTTTCAATATATTGTTGATACACTTTTCTAAAATAGTGCTAAGAAATTTTGCATTGAGAGAAATACTTGTATATTAGTTTCTTTCTTGAAATGTGTCCTGGTTTTGGTATCGAGGTAATTTGGAATGACCTGGGAGGCTTTACCTCCTGCTCAGTTTTCTGGAAGTTTGCATAGAATTGTTACTGTTTTCTACTTAAATGTTTGGTAGAATTCACCATGAGGCCATCTGGGTCAGGATTTTTCCTTATAAGGTTTCAATTCAGATTCAATTTATTTAATTGACACAGGGATATTCATGTTATTTATTTAAGTAACCTTTGCTGATTTGTCTTTCAAGAAATTGCTTCATTTTTATTGACTTTAAGTTGTTCGTGGTGTTGCCTCATTACAGATTAATATCAGTAAAATCTGTAGTGATTGTCACCTCTCACATTCTTAATGCTGATACTTTGCCTTTACTTTTTGTCTGATCAGTGTGGATAAAGGCTTGTCAGTTTTATCAGTCTTTTCAGTGAACCAGCTTTTGGTTTCACTGATTTTTCTGTTTCTGGATGCTACTTCATTTATTTTCACTCTAAATTTTAATTTTTTTCTTCTGCTTACATTGGTGTAATTTGCCCTTCTTTTTCTAATTTTTTAATGAATAGGTGAGATCACTGATTTGAGACCTTTTTCTTTTTGACCTTGAGAGCTATGAATTTTCCTCTAAACACTCCTTTAGTGGCATCCCACAAATTTTGATACATTGTGTTTTCATTTTCATTCAGTTCAAAATGCTTTCTAAATTGTCTTTAATTTCTTCTTTAATCCATGGGTATTAAAATGAGTTACACAGTTTCTGAATGTTTGGGTAATTTTTTTGAGATCTTTCTGATGCTGACTTCTAATTTCATTCCATAATGGACTGAGATACACTTTAACTGGAATCCTTTTAATTTTATTGAAACTTGGTTTATGACTCAATATGATCTTCCCAAATGTTCTGAGTCCACTTGAAAAGAATGTGCATTCTCTGCTGCTGTGTGGTGGAGTATTCAATATATTTCAAACCGGTCAAAAAGACTGATGGAGTTGTTTGAATCTTCTGTATCCTTACTGACTTTCTATTACTTATCGAGTATTCGGCGAGGGGTACTGAAATCTCCAACTATGAGTCTGTTCATTCCTCCTTGTAGTTCTCTCAGTTTTTACTTCATATATTTTGAAGGTATGTTATTGGGTATGTGCATGTTTTGAATTGTCATATCCTTTTGATTAGCTGACGTTTTTGTCATTACGAAATGATCTCCTTTATTCCTCATACTAGTATTTGCTCTGAAACTACTTGTCTGATATTAATCTAGCCCCTCCAGATTTCTTTTGACTAGTATTGCCCAAGTATTTCTTTTTCCACAGTTTTAATCTATCAGTGTCTTTTATGCAAAATAAATTTCTTATGGGCAATATATAATTGGATATTACTTTTGTTTAATCCTAAATGTAGTGTTGCAATACATTAAATGATTATTGGCATAGCTAGGTTTAACTCTACTATTAATATTTTGTATTTGCTTTCTAATTGCCTGTTCATTATTTGCTCTCCTTATCTTCTTTTGCTGCTTTCTCCTGAGTATTTTTTATTATTCTTACCACCTATTGTTGGCTTATTCATTATAAGTCTAAAATTTTGTGTTTGCTTAAATGTTTAGAGTATATATCTTCAACTTATCAAAGTCTATTTCAAGTAATATTATTACTTGAGAGAGAATATAAGAATCTTCCAGGCTTTGTGCTATTGTTTTACCATATTTTACCATAACAACTACTATAAACTCCATAGAACACTATAATTATTTTTTGCTTAAACAATCAATTTGCTTAAAGAGATTTAAATAGTAAAAAAACTTATGCAGTTACCCTTATGATGTTCCTCATTCCTTTTGAATGGATTCATACTTGTACCTGATATTAATATTCTTCTGCCTAAAGAACTGCATTTAACATTTCATGCAGTGCAGGCCTGCTGGTAAGGACTTCTTTCATCTTTTATGTTTGAAAAAGCTTTATTTCACCTTTGTTTTTAAAAGACACTGTTCTACTGCCTGGCTGGTGTAGCTCAGTGGATTGAGCGCGGGCTGGGAACCAGGTGGTCCCGGTTCGATTCTCAGTCAGGGCACATGCCTGGGTTGCAGGCCGGGTCCCCATTGAGGGCCATGTGAGAGGCAACCACATACTGATGTTTCTCTCCCTCTCTTACTCCCTCCCCTCTCTCTAAAAAAATAAATAAATAAAATCTTAAAAAAAAATAAAAGACATTGTTCTAGACATAAAATTCCAGGTGAAGAATTTTTTTTATTTCAATACTTTAAACATGCTGTTCCATTGTTTTTTTTTTTTTTCACTTGCACTGTTTCTGACAAGAAATTTGTCATCTTTATCTTTTTTTCCTCTGTATAAAACATGTCATTTTTGCCCTGGCTGGTGTAGCTCAGTGGATTGAGCGCGGGCTGGGAACCAGAGGGTCCCGGTTCAATTCCCAGTCAGGGCACATGCCTGGGTTGCAGGCCAGGTCCCCAGGGGGGGCCACGTGAGAGGCAACCGCACATTGATGTTTCTCTCCCTCTCTTTCTCTCTCCCTTCCCTTCTGTCTAAAAATAAATAAATAAAATCTTAAAAAAAAAAAGTAAAAATATGAAAAAAAAAACCATGGTTTTTTTTTTTCTCTAGCTGCCTTTAAGATTTTCTCTGTATACCTAGTTTGGAGTAATTTAATCATAATGCTTCTTGATATAATTTACTTCCTGGGTTTTTATTTTTGTGAGGTTAGGGAGTTCATTGATCTTTTGGTTCTGTCAGTTTACATCAAACTTGAACATTTTCGGACCATTATTTCTTCAAATATATTTTTTCTGCCATCACTCCTTTGATAACTCCAACACATGTAGGTAGTAAGTTCAAAGTTGCCACAAAGCTCAATGGTATTTTCCTATATTTTTAGCCTTTTTTTCTACATTTAATTTTGAATAATTTCTATTACTATGTTTTCTGGTTTGCTAATATTTTCATCTACAATGTCTAACTTGTTATTAAATCCCATTGAGAATATTTTTCACCTCAGATATTACAGTTTTTTCACCTTTAAAAATTCTATTTGGATTCTACACCTGTATTTAACATTTTGAACCTTTCCTCTAGCTTTATAGATAAGAAATACACTCACAATAACTGTTTCATCCTGTTAGCCTGCTAATTCTAACATCTGTATAGGTTCTGGGTATATTTTGATTGATTGGTAATTCTTGTTATGATCATACTCTCCCACTTATTTGTAGGAAATTATTTATCAATAATATTTGATTAGATGCAATTTATTGTGACTTTTACCTTATTGAGTGCTCAGCTCTTTTTATGTTTTAAAAACTATTATTGAACTTCGTTCTTAAATGAATGATCCTTCTGGGCGTTGCTTTTAGGACGCATTTGCCAGGACCAGAACAGCATTTAATCGATCTCGCTTACTCCCCATCACTGAGGCAGGGCCTTCTTTAGTGTCTGACCATTGCCCCACAGACCACAGGTTCTCTCTTCTGGCTGAGGGGAAAGCAGTAATTCTGGGCTGTGTGTACCCTAAGTACTGTTTCTTCTAATTCTTTTGGGTGGTTCCTTCTTCAGCCTCAAGAAGATTCTTCACATGCATGTGCTGATCAGTGTTCTGCTGAAAATCTGACACAGACACTGTGTCAGCTTTTTCCTCTCCAGTTTTCCGCCCTAAGAACGCTCGCCGTCTTGGTCTCCCGAGCATCTCAACTCTCTCAACTCCATCCTTTCAACATAAGGAGTCCGACAGGCTATGCTTGGGTTCTCTGCGCCTTTAGCACAGCCTGGAAAACCCTCTCAAGCAGCAAGCTGATGGCATCTAACAGAGCCCTTCTCTGGAGTCACCACCTTTTGTTACTTGATGTCCAATGTCTTGAAGATCATTGTTTCACTTTTTTTTTTCTGATTCTCAGTTCTTTTCCAGCAGGTGGTTTACCCATCTTGGCTAGAAACAGAAACCTCAATTTTTTTTTAAGAATTATAAGTTTTGAATATCAAATATGAATTTTAGAAGATCATGTACATAAGGAAATTCTGGACATATAAATTGAAAGGAATAATCTGAAATGTATACACTAAAAATACTTCCCTAGGCCAGATAACAAAAGAACACAAAAATAGCAAACTTTTCTTTCATTCAGTTGGCCTGATGTATCCTGGTATCCGTTTCATATTGAACAATTAATACAGTTCTAAAATATGGAAATATATTATTTTTTCCAATATGTTTCATTTTAACAAGTTGTGCTTAAATGCCTTAGTTCTGAGATTATACCACCTATTTTCAAATCTTACTTAATCTATTACATGGATTAATTTGAGCAAATTTCTTTATCTCTTTGAGCCTTGGTTTTTGTACTTATAATATGACATTTTTAAAAAGGTATCTATGCATTAATTCCTCTAAAGCACTTATCATAGCCAATGTTCAATAAATGTCATTTTCCCCTAATATTAAATAATTTTTCATTTCAAATTAACACTAATAATTTAATCGATGCATACATGAATCACAATCTGAGTGAAAACACTATACAAATGTAACAGATCCACTTCAATTATCTGGTCGGCATGTAATGAATTCTCCTAAATGGTCGGTGCCTCTGCCTTCAGCCTCTCCCTGCTCCATTCTGTTCTGTTTGCCACTCCAGACTAACCTTTGCAGAGATCTACTTTCAAGTACAAAAGTCCCTCATAATCCCTCTCCCCAGTGCCTACTGAATAGAGGGGCAGTCTTTTGACTCTGGCATTCCAGACTGGTTAAGGTCCAACTCTATATTTTCAGCCTCATCTCCTACTCCTCCCTTTCATTAACTGTGTCTTAGAGCCACAATGAAAACGGTCCTTTATGATATCTGCACTTTTTTCACCCTATTTATTCTACTTGGAACCCCAATATTTATAGAGTCACATATATATCTTCTTCCATATGTTGCATTCTGTGGAGTAGAGGGAACAGAAAGGCTATTTAAAATTAAAAAAAAAAAAACCTACGCTCTTCACAGGCTCACAGCCAAGTAAGTAAACAGTCACAACACAATCATGGAATGGAAACACATGGGACATATCATAAAAGGAAAGTGTGCCAAATTTTTTGCCTAAAAAGTACATAAGGTAGGGAGTGGGTGCTATCAAGGAAAGCTTCACACAGGGACTGATCGCTGGACTTTTTGAAGACCCCCTCTGATCTACTTCTATCAGCTTTAGCAATATGCAAATCTACTGATTACAAGTCTTTCGGGAGAAATAAACTCTCCGTATATATTAGTTACACCGTGAATGCTCAGAACAAGGCCATGGGCATCGGGAGAGACTGAGACTAGAGAGACAAGTTAAACAGGGACTAACGACCGACAGCAATACTGGTGTTTACAGTAGAAACGTGTCTAAACTGGGTAAGTACAATAGAAAAATTCAACTGCGTAACGTGTAAGACAGTGATAATGATACACTGTATTTTTCAATTGATCTGTACTATCACAAGAAGTCCACAAAACTGAACAGTGAAACGCAGCATGCTCACAACTGAGGCACCCCGACCTGAGACAGTCCCAACAATCCGGGAACAATCTCCTTCATCCATCAAGACAACTTTGTCTGAGAGAGCACACAGCTTGACTTTATTTTTCATAATTACAGCTTATCATTTTTGAGCACTTACTCTGTGACAGACACTGGCTGGACACCTTATCTGTCATTTAATTCTCATACCAGGAATGTGAACCTCTCTTAAAATATGCTATTTATTCTGAGTACTTCCACTCTCAGTAAAAAACAGCTTTAAACTTCATTTGTATGTCTTAAATAATTGAAAAAATCCTTTTACGCCCCTCTTCAAAATTCCATTTTTGAATATTCCATTTTGAATAGCCAGTCACCACGTCTGTCTTTTTGATAACCGAGGAGTCCAGTTAAAAGAGGCAAGCACCAACACCTATATCATTTACTGAGTGCCAGGCATCACACTACATCATTTAAGGCTCACAGAAATAATTCCAAGTGGACACAGCAGACACATATTCCATATGCAGAAACAGGGATCAGAGAAGACAATCGCATTTCTAACGTCACATAGGTCTTAATGTTACATTTTGATTCTGATCACATCCTGTGTTTCTAAACACAACAAAGACCACTTAGTGGATGCCCATCGTGTGCCAGGCACTCTGCCTGTATGTGACCAAAGCGTAACACGTTCCTGCTTTTCATCTTCCCAACAAACCTATTGGCTAATTATAGGCCCACAATCCCTTATCTGAAACCCTTGGAGACAAATGTTACTTAGGAACTTATGTTTGGGGGTTTTGAAATACACAGTGTATATTACATAAATCCCACCCTCCCACACAGGCACATTTTGTTATTAATTCCTTTTGGCTACATCCTATGCAACATTTCATTATATTTGGTGGGGGTGGGGGCGGGGGGCAGCTTTGCCCAGTTTCCATACCTGTAATATTCTCTGACCTGATGCTGAAAGTGGAAAAAAGGAAAATATTTATGGAGTTACATAAATATAAAATATTTCAATATTTTAATTTCGTATTGTAGGTTCCCCTGCCTCTAGGTAGATAAACCAAAAAGAAAGAAATATGTAAATAAAAGCACTTAGAGCAGGAATACATGAAAATACTGCTTTAATTTAAAGCAGTCTTATAAATAAAGCCTCATGGGCTAACAGGATGTGAACACGTTCAGTCTCACTGCACAGATCTAAGCAGCAGAGGGTGAAATCAAAGAATGAGAAAGAAAAACCCCTCACCTGTCCTGAATCAGGTCAATGAATGAGTGGATTTTTCCCAAACTTAGATGCTTTTCCTTACACCAACATCTCTGCTCCTCATCTTAGCATTGCATCTCCCTCTTCTATCATCCCTTGTTTTCTTCTTCCCATCCCTTCCTTCCAGCTCCCACTGTCTGCTTTTTCCCTCTCGTTTTCCTTCCCTTGTGTTCTTAATGGCATTCAAGATAAGGATGTCATCTGAGCTAGTGCCAAAAGTTAAGTTCTCACAGATCTTTTGGTATTTCGCTGATGCCCATTTAAGGCTAAGTTTAGCTTAGAGGGAGCACGGTTATAAAATGCTCGCAAGTGCAGAACTGAACTGTGTGTGTGCACATGGGCGCGTGTGAGTCTGACATGGCAGTTGGCAACGTTCTCTCTGTTCCTTGTAATTTCATTCTCACTAATCTTCAAAGTACAAAAAAAACAAAAGAGGGAGACATCTTATTTCTGTAAAACAAATATCAGTTCAGTGACTGTGGTAATTGGTAATTAATTATGGAGTTTAAATAATGTTATTTAGCATAAGATTCAATCAGGATATAGCTTAAAATACCAATACAAGAATTAGTGCAATACTGTTTTTCCTATTAGAGTGAGTTATTTTTTTTCCATTGAGATGAACTTCAGGAAGACTTTTCTAGCTTTGTCTTAATCAGGGAGCATTTCTGAGCTCTCATACAAATCTGTTCCTACTCCTATTATAGTATTTTCTGTGTGATATTACATTTTAATGTTTAAAGTACATGACTAGTTCTACTCTTTAAAGAGGTAATTTACCTCTCAACAGTGAGCATATATTATTTGTCCCTTAACTTCAGTTTCAAGTACTTAGCCTAATGCTTAATAAGCACTCAACTGGTATTTGATAAACATTTGTAAATAAATTTACTTTGGTTACTATGCTGCATAGTCTAACTTGTTCAAAAGTTAAAAAGAAGTAAAACCCCAAATCCCAAAAGCATTAAGAAAAATAACTATAGATTTTTATAAAATTTGTGGATGGGAAAAGACTTTCTGAACACAACACCAAAGGAATAAATAATAATGAGTTTTTCAGAGGAAAATGAACATAACAAAAGCTTTAAATTTTCACAAGCTCAACAACTTAGCAGTGAAATTTCTAATATATATCCTAAGAATAAAATCAAGGATATAGATATATCTACATAAATTTTTACCACAGGATTGCTACAATACAAACAAAGCAAGAAAAGAAAAAGAAAACCTGGAAATATAATTATGGCACGCAGCTCTACCACAGTACTTGAGTTTAAGATCCTCAGTAAGATTGTTTGATAGCCTCCTCCTGTCTTTATCCTCTAAGTTTGACCTGGACAAAGTTTCTTCATCTATAAGATAAAAAAAGTAACCTTGCCCTAGCTGGTATGGCTCAGTGGATTGAGTGCTGGCCTGTGAACTGAAAGGTTGCTGGTTCAATTCCCAGTCAGGGCATATGCTTGGGCTGCGGGCCAGGTCCCCACTTGGGGGTGTTTGAGAGGCAATGGATCTATGTATCTCTCACATATCAATGTTTCTCTCCCTCTCTTTCTCCCTCCCTTCCCCTCTCTCTAAAAATAATAAAATCTTTTTTTAAAAAAGATAAAATACCCTTACAAATATATGGTTGTACAGAATGTAGAGGCCCAGCCCTCAGTGCAGCTTTTACAATCTCTAACATAATATAATGTATTCATTATAAAGCAGGATATAAGTACACTTCATGTTACAGGAGATTCCAACAAGAATGGAAAGATCCCATTCTTTGTAAGCACTACATGTGCCATGGAAAAAAGTACTCGAAGTCTATTCTCCAAAATGTTAAAAGGAACTCGTTCTCAATGGAGAAATATTTTTATTTTACAATAAACATGTGTTGCTTTAGGTAAAATATTACAATGAAAGGAATTTCTTCTAAAAAGTACTGCTTCTACATTTCATGGAAGTATGAAATCTCTAAGTTTAGAAGTCTGCTTGTTACCAGCATGTTCTCCAACCATACATCATGCCAGTTGGTCATGCTATCAACTTGCTATGTTACTTGAATATTCATGGGCTGAACAAATCCACTCTGCATACTTTATAATAAATTGCAAGACCATAGAATTAATGTTGATTAGTAAGTATATCAATTATTTCTGAACAAACTTGGATCTGGTATACATAATTCCCAGAATTCAGAAAAACCCTGCTTTGCCTGTCTTCACTCTTGTTCGTGGAGAATATACATAAGGTCAGAGTAGGGTGGCAACTAGCTGTCACAGCTACTTTACCTCCTGCAATGTGGGTGGACGAACAAAAATGTACAGGGTAATTCAAGAGCTTCTAATTAGACTTCACATTCCAATAATGCAAGCCTGAGTGGTAAGTTGTGGTTGACTCCTAGAGCTGGGGCTAGAGGCATCGCTATTTTCACATTCCCTCTGACCTAGGCAATAAGGGAGGTGCATCTGTTAAATCTGCAGCTTAGGCAGGTGCATGAGAATGCAGAGTTAGAATGCTCAAGATCGACAATGAAACACTGTCTCTCGAGGGGGTGAGGCGGCATTCAAGCACGGGCTGAGCAACTCCTTCTTAGCATGCTTTCTGCCCCTGAGTTCATGCATCAGATGCTACAGCTGGATGATTTTATGAAAGTAACCCTGAAGTGAAATCCTTCCATTTTTCATTTTACATAAAGGCTCGAAAGTTTAGATTTTATAAACTTACATTTGCAACTTGATCTCCTTTTTTTCCAATGTAGATTCAGTTTTTAAAGTAGGATTTTTCTTGAAAATGTCAAAAAAAGTAAATCTCTCATCCTCCTTTTAAAGGTACATTTTAAAGGAAAATTCACTAGGCATAAGGGTATTTGAAAGTTTACCTAGTTTATACACCTTTTAAAGGAAGTCATGCTTAAATGATAAAAAGAATTCATAGTAGTAATTCTTACATAATTTAAAAAGGTCCAGAATATATTCTTAAGGACTGATCCTTATACAAAGTTCAAAGAAAGTTCAATTAAAAAATAAAATTTCAACAATCACTTAAGTCAAAGAAACTGAAACAGGGACTTTGGGCAGGCCACATTTATGATCAAGTAATCATTGTATTTTGTCCGGAAATCTCTTAGGTAAGTAAATTCATTTCTTGCCTGCCCACCCTCTCCAAGTTTCTACTGGTAAACAATAAGGTACACTTCAACTGTTAGGGGGAAAAAACCACAGAGTTTTGGTATATAATGCTGGTGCCATTTCTATGTATTCTCAGGTGTATATTAAGTGCAGTAGTTATCATTTTCCAAATACCATCTGTTTGAAAGAGAAACAAAAAGATTTGAGTACCTTCATGTGCCCTGGACACAGCTGGACTGCCTGCATTTTATAGTCAGCATGTGGCCACAGAACTCTCTACTTCTAATACTAAGTATAAAAGGTCATCATACATATCAGCAAGCATGAGAAGAGAATTTCAAAAGGGTCAGCTTACCCAGCACCAAGATTCAAGTTAAATACTGTAATCATGCTGGCCACTAGTTACCATCAGTCTCTGTCTCCAGCCCGGAAACCAGTCTGCCAGCAGCCCAGATAGTGGGAAAAGCAGCCATGTTTTATCATGCAACTGATCCCCAGAGGCCAATTTAAAGGAAAATTATGTGTATTCTACATTAAGAAAGAAAAATATCCCTAATCTTACAAAAACGTTTTTTTGTTTTATTTTTTTAGGATTTTATTTTATTTTTATTTATTTTAGAGAGAGGGAAAGGGAGGGAGACAGAGAGGGAGAGAAACAGCAATGTATGGTTGCCTCTCACATGGCCCTCACTGGGGACCCGGCCTGCAACCGAGGCACGTGCCCTGACAGGGAATCGAACCGGGACACTCTGGTTCCCAGCCTGCGCTCAATCCACTGAGCTACACCAGCCAGGGGAAAAGCGTTTTTTTAAGAGAACAAAGAATATATATTTTGAAATTCTGTAATTGAAAAACACAACACGAACTTTAAAAGTTAACAGGGCACACGAACCTAGTCATTAACTACAACATAAATAAGTTATTCTTTTTGTATCTATACAATGTTTCTTGAGAAAAATTCGATTGAAAATATCTTTTAAAGGTATTTAAGTTCATGATTGCAACCTACTAATGGAAATTAAGTAACTCCTTTGCAAAAAATGAAGTTTTAGAACTTGCATCTGAAGGGTAGTAATATTAAATATTTTTAAGAAATAAGCCCACGTTTTAAAAAATACCCTTCAGGCCAATTTGTTAACTAATTAATTTTGTAATGTCTTCTGAAAATACGCTACTGTACATATGAAATACATGCAGGTCTTTATTGGCCTCCCATACATTTAGTGAGGACCAGCAAATCCAGAGAGTGAATAACTTGAACAACTATGTGATGCCCGGAGCCTCTGAGTCGAAACTGCCCAGTTCCTTTGCCAATTGAACTTGAAATTTGTGTCAGGATGACCCAGCCGCAAAGCCTACGCAACTTCCATAAAAATGAACATCATCTCCACCAATTATAATCATGTTTGAAATTTTAAATTTAACTATTTTCTATTCTATGGTGTTAAAATAAACTTAACGTCAACTAGGAAATTTGTGTTATCCCATTCTTAACTTATCTTCTTGTGCTAACGTTTCATAATTAATTTTTCTCCCCAAATAAAAGCATCTGGTAAAGACATTTACATTTATCCAAAGTGTAACTATAAACTCTGTCATGTGTGGAATGCACTTCAGTCTCAAGAAACCTCAGTTACCTTAGGAGTAATATAAATATAATATCAACATGCATGTTAAAAGGCTGCATACATCTTACTTTTCTTTCCCCATCTACTTCTAACTTCTCAGTTTCTTCTCAAGTTTAACCTGAATACCAAGATGAAATTTTTGTCAGAGTAATGAGTTTAATTTTTAAAATATAAGGTTTCTTTGCAATTCAGAGCCTTTATACATACCTATATAAACTGTCACCACTACTTATCTGTAATATTTCAATGACACAGCTTCGTATGCTCTAAAGCTCTGCAACAAAGAAGGTACTATACAATTTTAGATACTATGACAAGCCCTGGAAAAATAAATTGAGGGTGTATATAATTATAAATGATTATGTAATATTGCTTTTAGTTTAATCTTACTTTTAACTCTTATGGTTCAGTGCTAAATAGTTATTTATCACTTTTTATAAAGTTTAACTTCTTTGATATACCACTGGCACCCATTTGCTACCATGACAGTATCAACAGTTTACTTCTAAGTGCATTGACACAGGGACTGTCAGTAGTCTACAGTAGGTCATGAGTTTAACTGCTAATTCAAATTATGGTAAATGCTTTCATATTGGCTTTGCCGACCATTTATAAGGATAAAGTGGACAATGCTGGATGCCTAGCCAGCATCCACTCCCCTACTCCTTTTCTTCTTCCCAATACAACCTCTACTGGGTTCCGATACCAAACTCTCCCCTCTGCGTGACTTTGGGAAAGCTTACAAATAAGCTGCTCCAAGGACAGGTCTAAGTGTACATCAAACATAGTATTAATGCCATCCACTTCATGATAGACTGATTCAAAAACAAAAGCTTAAGCCAATCAACACATGGAATTATTATTGGCCTCGATTAAAGGAGAAATTTTCTCTCTCTAGATGGGAACAAGGAAGCATGTTGCCTAAGTTACTGCTGGCATTCATCTTACAACCACAAAGAACTTCAGGGTGGGGGGAACTGACACGGCAGAGGACAGGGCCAAGGGAAGTACCGTAGCAGTGAAAACCTTGATCACATCCTACCTGAAGACCACGAACTCTGGACTTTTTGTTATACACTGTAATATATTTCCTTATTGGTTAGGGCAATTCATACCATTTTTATTGGCTTTACAGCCAAGAACACCTTCACATTATTTGTTTAATAGAGGCATAACTCCCAACGATGACTTCCAATTTGAATTAAGCACATTTTTACAATATGCCATCAGTCAGTCACTCAAAAGTACCCTAGATGTGCAGCCCCAGATTTGGCCTCTTGAAATAAGGTCACTTTGGTGGGAAAAACTGAGACACTTCTGCTGCTATCAGCTATAGTTCAAAGTCTTACCATTCAACTTACAGACATAACTAAAGAAGAATGAAAATATTACTTCATTTGGAGAATTCCAATGGGATAACAAAAATTAAACATTTTTACAATTACAACAGACTTCTCCAAATGGAAGTTCCCATTTCTCTTTTCTTACCTCTTTCACACTGTGGACCGGTGAATCCATAAACACAAGCACAGCGGTTGGGTCCAATACAACGTCCACCATTTTGACATCCGTTTTCACAGACGGCTGCATACAAACACAGCAAGGAGCTCATTACAGAGGGTGGTAAACCCCCAGGACAACACAGCAGTGTGCAGACGCAGCCAATAATGGATCTTACCTCTAACACACAGCTACTGTTCATATTATGCATTCATAAAAATATTATGAATATTAAGTGTACAGTGTATACACTATTAAGTGTATAGTGAGACAAAAGCCTACACAATTTGTGTAAGTCACATTGTTAAGCAACTATCCAGTAAAAGTTGTTTTGTTTTTAAATCATAATCACAAGGACTGGCTGGCTCTAATGCTCATATAGTTGGAAAATAACCATTCAATCCTCTACTTCAGTTCTATTAACCTTACACTCTATCTCCTACAGGGAAGGATATGAGTAAAAATGGGGAAATGTAGGGTAAAGGAAGCAGACTCTAAGCAGAAAGAGGGAGAAAGAAAGGAGGAGAAAATATGATATGGAAAAATAAGGAAGATATGGCAGCAAAGCGGAGAAGCGAAAGTCAGAGAAGAAAAAGAAGGCAAAAAAAGGAGTGAGGAGTTAAATAAGGAAAGGGTAAAACTAATATGAAAAATGGGGGAAAATATCATCAATTCAGCAATAAAATCAAGAGAAATAACTAATGTGTACAGAGTCGTAATGTGTAGAGGTCGTAGAGGAAAGGCGAAAATCTCACTGTGTCGGTACAATAAGTTCTTTCATAGAAAATTAACTCACAGTTCAAAATTTTTAAGTGATGATGACAAACACATGCAGGCACACTCTTTCACTTCATCCTGGGGACGGGGAGACCAGGATCTGGGTTCAGCTGACCCGGATGGACCCAGGGCGCCAGAACTGAACCTGAGCTGCTCCCTTCCCCCGCCATATCACCCTTGTGTAACTCAGCTCAGCAGCCAAGACCCATGACAAGAAGTCTCCTGAAAGATCGCTTTTTAGATTCCTTGAAAAATAAGTGTTCCTGGGAACCATGCTGCCAACAACTGAATTCAAGAATCGTGTCTTCTCCATAGAAAATATTGAGACTAAGAGCTTGTTTCTCAATCCACTCACCTTATTGAACAGAAATGCTCTGCGCTCACAGATGAAGAAGACTATTACACTCTATGACCTGAGCCCAAAAATAGGGTTGAAGATTTTAAAGGAAAGTGAGGGAGCAAAGCATAGTTGTGTGTACCTCAAGTGAGCTAAGTCTAAAAAATGGGAAGCTCAATAAATAAACTGACATTTAAAGATGCAGTAATGCTATTTCCTTACCAGGAAGATTGAACTGGATTACCTATCATCATCCAGACGCTCACAGTGGCTTCTGTTCTGCTGACAGAGCAAGAACAAAGCGTACTTTGAAATGAAAGGTATCTTCATCTCAAAGCACCACCGTGCCAACGGTCTTAAAATTCTTTGTGTGCATCAGGCTTTGCTCAAAGGCAGGATTCTGTGTATGTTTGCACAAGTACATCTCCCTAAGAACCACACCTTTCCTCTTCTCCATGTGTCCCAAGGAACGCTGACAAATAATGACTGCCTTGAAATACGGGTAGAGCAGTAAATTAGATGAATAAATATAGAGGATAAAGGAAAGGAAATAAAGGGCATGAGAAAGGGGGATAAACAGGAATGCTGGAAGAAAGCAAAAACCTGAAACAGAACTCTCAATAGTAATTCCACAGAAACAATTGCCAAGATTTGAAGATTTCCATTACTGAAAAGATATACTGCAGCCCTGGCTGGTGTGACTCAGTGGATTAAGTGCTGGCCTACATACCAAAAGGTCACTGGTTCAATTCCCAGTCAGGGCACATGCCTTGGGTTGCAGGCCAGCTCCCTGGTTGGGGGCGCGTGAGAGGCAACCAGTCGATGTATCTTTTGCACATTGGTATTTCTCTCCCTCTCTTTCTCCCTCCCTTCCCATCTCTCTAAAACTAAATAAATAAATAAAATCTTTTAAAAAAAGATATAGTACAAAAATGTAGCAGTTGTCTAATGTAATTAATTATAATGTGAGGAATTTTCTTTAAATACCATTAAGCTGTAAAAAATGCAAATGGAAGCTACCTTCCCAGATATGTTCTCTCCTTAGACATATGCTAGCCTTTAAGAAGACATGAATAGGAAAATGTACTAATGACCAATATTCAGGATCTATCTCCAGGTAAGTGGAGAAGGGGCTTGCTTCTCTCAGGGTTTTCCAAACAGAATTTCCAAATGCCAGGTGGGAGAACAGGGCTGGATGGATAAGCCTTGAGCTATTCCTGGAAAGAGCTCATCCAGTAGAGATTAAGTCTAGTTTAATTTAAACTAACAATGCCTCTCTGCTCATTCAATTTTTTTTGGTTTGGAAACATAGTTATTGTTCAAAAAAATTTTTATGTTAACATACAACATGATTTTACTTTATTTTGCTATTTAAATGAACTAAACATTTTTTAATTTCTCAATTTTAATTTTTAATATGATAAATATCCATTGATATAACCCATTTAAACAAAACATTTTCAGGATCCTCAATAATTTTTTTTAAATGTGAAGGGATGCTGTGAAAAATGATGAGGAGACCCACTGATACAGCCATTAGATTCCAGCTCTCCCATGAGAGTGAGTTCTTCCAGGACAGGACCACCATGTGTCTGCCGTGGTATCTCCATCATCCACGGCAGCATTTGATGCACCGCAGATACTCAAAAAAAAAAAAAAAATCCTGCAATATGTCAAGATTTTGCAGCCTTTTTTGCACTGTATGGGAAGCAGAATGATTCAGTGAGCAGATCAGGAGTCCCACCGTCCCAGCATATCCTAATCACACCTTTCCAATTCCCAGCCCATCAACAGCGCTCTCAGTCCCTACAACATAGGAGTAAGAGGATCAGAAAAATGGTGAATAAAGCAAAATGCACAGTGGCTGCACATTAAAGGTGTCCTACAAATCTTCATTCCCTTTCTCTTTTAGGTTACAGAGTATTTGTATGACAGCAACTTGCTTTATGGCATCTAAAGTTTACACTGAAGAACAGCAGCAAAAAGAGGGAAGCAAACAATACACATAAAATTGGAACAACAACAAAAAAAGAGGTAATTTTCCTTCTTTTGAATAAAAAAAGTTATTTTATAAAATATTTTTAACAAAACATGACAGAAACAGAAATTTACACTCAACTGGAATTGGAAAAAAACTTGAATATGCCTAAATTTCCATCATGGAAAGAATGCTGACCTCCCAAGATGAAAAAAAAAAATGCTTATGTCCGGTATGAGACAGAGCAAAGGGCAGGAGAGAAAAAGACATACTATAGATGGAAATATGAAGCTGGTTTCTTAACTGCTTACCACGATTTGGGGAAAGGGAAAAGCATACCATTTCACACTGGCCAGCCTGAGACAGAACACTGACCACGTATTGTAGAAGTCTGAATATTTCCATTCAGTAAATATTTACTGAGCACCTACTTTGTGCAACGTAATTTGACAAATATTATGTTTTTATCAGACAAACTCCTGTACCAATAACATAGGTACAGACACTTGGATGTATTGTGGTTGCTACTTTTATACAAACATATTAGATAAAAACAGAAGAGTAAACCAGGTTCAAAGGTTAAAAAGATGAAAGCAACAAAAGCTTATTGTTTTGACATGTCAGGAGAATATGTATCTTTACTATCGGCTCTATAGTAAAAGCTTTCTTTGTCTTTCAGGACACCACACTCCCTGTTTTCCTCCTATTTCACTGCCTACTCTTTCTCACTCTTCTCTGCTGGTTTCTCTTCCTCTTCTCCATCTCAAAATGCTGGGCTGAATCAGGGCTCTGGCTTCAACCCACTTCTCTATCTACACCAACTTCCTAATGACCTTCATCTAGGTCTATCATTAAAAGATTATCTATGTACAAATTCAATCTATATGCTCCCACATTCACATCTCTATCTCCGATCTCCTTGCTAAGATCTGAGTTCATAGATCTTAACACTTGGTATGTCTAACAGACTTCTTACTATCATATCCAAAACAGAACTCCTGATGCCTTGTGTTCTCAGCTCCACCTGACCCACACGCCAACCCACTCCCCACTTGCCTTTCCTGTATCAGGAAATGACATCACCATTCAGCATACAGCGCCACCAAAATCCTCTAGTTGTCACTCTGGATCTTTGCTTTTTCTTTTTCCCTTCCCCACCACATCCAGTCCACCATCAGCACCCACTTTCTTCTATAGATTCTGCATCCCAAATGCAACCTGTATCCAACCACTTATCACAACCTCAATTACTACAGCATCATTCACTGTCACTGCTGCAGTAGCCTCCTAGCTAGCCCTTTCATTTTTTCTTACCCTTTCAATAATCCAGGCAGACGGAATGACTTTTTTAAATGTCAGATCATATCACTCCATTGCTCAAAATGCCCCAATTGCTTCCCCTGATACTGAGGGTATAATCCAAATTCCTTTCCTTAGTCTGTAAGGCTTCACACCTCCGTCTCTGAACTCACCCCCTACTGTTACCTCTTTTCCTCCAGCCACATGAGTCTTCTTATTGTTTCCAAAATACATGAGGTCTGTTCCCACCACAGGTCCTTTGAATTTGCTTTTCCCTCTTCCTAGAAACCTCTTCCCGTAGATTGAAAAGCACAGACTCGGGTCTGTGTTCTAAGTCATCTTCTCAGAGACCACCAATGTAAAATAGCAGAGAACTGCTTACCCTGACCCAGACTCTCTCCTCCTTACTCTGGTTTACTTTTCTAGAACTTCTCACTACCTAATTTGTTTTAGGTATTTACCTTTTCACCTCCTTGTTAATTGTCTTCCTCCCCAGAACACAAGCTCTGGAAGTTCAGGCCATCATCTCGTTTGCTCAGCGGCGTCCTCCCAGCACCTCGCATAGTGCAGGGCACACGGCAGCCCCTCCTCACGAGTGGCTGAGTGAGATGAAAAGAGGGCTTTCCAAGGCATGCTTTGTACACTCCTGGGAAAGCAGCTAAGCAGTTCAAATGCTTTTTATAATTCTCATTTTTGCAAACACGCTTCCAGAATTTTTCTGGATTCGCAAGCTGAAAACTGCTAACATCTGCTTCTTTACTCTCAGCGTAGTAGTACGGTCTACAGATAGGACAACGTCGAAAGTATCTTCCTTAACTGGTTTCTTGAGCGGGTGTGTACTGGTTATCCTAGCTTCACCTTTTATCTGCTGACCAATGACTGTTGTTAGTGACGTGTTCTTCTCACACCGTACGTTCTGATATCCCTGAGATTAAGTGTTGGGCAAGGACGGTTTTATCCCATAATATATCTAGAGAGCAAATTTTGGGGTATAGGCTGCTCTTCTGACCCGGTGCTCTTCACTTTCCCCTGACTGGAAAGTGCGGTAACATCAATATGGTTTGACACGGGGCAGAAGAACATAAACGCCCCTCTTCCAGGAAGGGAAGGGACTTGTCAACCCCTCGCTTCCCATTTCTGTGTGAAGGGCAGGGAAGGGATGCCCCTCCCAGAGCTCTTTCTCCAGAACCTTCAGGAAAACACAGACATACACCCTGGACAGGTACAGCAGCTGAATTCGGGCTGACCATGGCTAGTTTCAAGATAGATTTGAGCAAATATTCTGAAAGACGACTTGAAGCAAGGTTCTTTTCTCTTTCATTTTAAATTATGACTTTCCCCCTACAGAACAAAAAGCTGAGTTTCAAAAAGTATAATTATATCTGTTCTCTGGCTACTGAACCCTGTAAAAGACATGATCCCAATGCTTTCGTAGGTATAAAGAAAGGTACAAATCAGCCTGCTTATAAATGCCATGTTCATAACAGACTTTTCCCTTTTTAATGATTATAACCTGGAGTCCACTGTCTAAAATTTGGAGAAACCTTAATGTGTGAAAAATACAGAAAAGAAATATCATGAAAAATGAAACTTTGCTAGAATCCCTGTTCCTCTGTTGTCTGGCTCTTCCCTGCACTCGCCTGGAGGCCCGCAAACTGTGACCCACAGCCCGGACCAGCACGCCCCCTGCTTTCACTCTGCCCCTGAGCTGTGGCAGGGGGATTTCACACTAGTAAGTGGTTGAGAAAAACAAAAGAAGAATATTTTTGTGACAGTGGAAATTAGGTGGAGTCCACATTTCTCTGTTCATAATAAGAGTTTTGCAGACACGCAGCCAAGCTCCTTCATTTACATGTTGTCTACAGTCACTTTTGCACTGTGATGGCAGAGTGCAATACATGGTCTGGAGACCATGAAGTCCAAAATATTTACTATTTAGCTTTTATAGAAAAAGTTGGCCTAATGTTGACCTTAACAGGCTATTTTTCTTTAAATTGATTCCCTATTTATTCAAAATTATTTTAGAAGAAAAAATGTATAGCACTTATAAATGGACAGCTATAATTACCCTAACTAGAAGACAATCTTAAAAATAACTTTAACAACCACAAGGAGATGCCACTTCATATCTGTCTGTTAGGATGCACACTATCCAAACAACACACAGAAATAACAAGTGCTAGCGAGGATGTGGAGAAACTGGAGCCCTTGTGCACTTCTAGTGGGAATATAAAATGGTGCAGCCACCAAGGAAAACAGTATCGCAGCCTTGGCCAGGTAATTCCATTGGTCAGAGTGTCACCCCAATACGGCAAGGCTGCAGATTTGATTCCCGGTCAGGGCACGTACAAGAATCAACCAATGAATGCATAAGTAAGTGGAACAACAAATAATCGATGTTTCTCTCTCTCTCCCTCCCTCCCTTTCTCTCTCTAAAATAAATAAATAAATAAATAACCAGTTCTTATAAAAAGAAAAGAGTATTGTAGCTCTTTAAAAAATTAAAAATGGAACTACTACATGATCCAGCCATCCCACTTACAGGTGTGTTCGCAGCCGCATTATTCACAACAGCCAAAGGCGGAAGGACCTCACGTGTCCATCAACACACAAATAAATAAAGTATCATATATACATAAAACAGAATATTACAAAGGGAAGAAACTTCTGATACCTGTTATCACATAGAGGAACCATAAACAAAAATATGCTAAGTAAAATAAGCCAGTCACAAAATAACAAATAAGGTCTGATTACAGTTATGAGGTGCCTAGAGTAGTCAGATTCACAGAGACAGAGAGGAGAACGGTGGCTGCTGGGAGCTGGGGGAGAGAAATGGAAAGTTAGAGTTCAGTGGGCACACAGTTTCGGTTCTGCACCATGGAAAGAGTTCTGCAGGTGGACGGCAGTGACGGCTACACAGAGTGGATATGCTGAATGCTGAACTATACACTTAATAATGGTGAAAATGGGAAATTTTAGGTCATACGCATTTTACTACAATTTTTTGAAATTTGAACTGCAATAAAAATAAAATAACTTTAATTTGTAAAGAAGCTAGATATTCTTGCACACCTAAGATCAGTTTTTTTTTTTTGTTGTTAAAAACGTGGATGAGCAACTTTTAGGGAGGCCTTAAAGATTAGCAGCAAAACTGGACTCTTCATCTGATGAAATGCAAATTAAGTAAAAAGGGACTTTCTCACAATTTATGGTTCAACTTTCTTTAATGTCCTGTCCTTCCACTCATGCATACTTAAAAACATGGGTTCCCAGCAGAGTCCACAGCTTAGGAAACACCAACCTAAAGTGTTCCCCTGTGATGTGTCACCATCCAGGGCCTACAGTCCTTCCGCCCTTGCCAAAATGTTATTTCTCGACTGGTACGGGATATTCTCCAGTGACTGAAGATGAGAGCTTTGTTAGAATAAAGCTCCCTCTTTCACAATGAAACCTGACTTCTAAAACACCATTTCACAGTCTCGTACTACAGTGTTAAGCAATTAAACATATTTGAGCAAAGGACAGTTTATAAGTTTGGCTCTTATTTTGGGTTAATTTTGGGATATTCTGAAAAATCATATATACATACATATGTGTGCATATGTGAGTGTGTGTGTGCATGTTTGTGTGTATAGAGAGAGGGAAAGATCAAAGCAAAACAAACTTCAAGATTTTTTCAGAAAGGCATACCTGTTTTATAGAGATAGATGAAAAAAAAAGTAAATTTTTCTGGCGATATGTGTCAAATTTGATAAAGCACCAGTGATGTTCAACAACATCAATATCACTAAACACAAAGAATTTTTTAAAGTTAGAAAAAATCTTACAAATAAAAATTAGAAATTCAGATGTAAGGTATGCCTTACTACATAAAATCACTTTTTTAAAGGATTATAGGTTTCACAAGACCTTAAATTATGACTCAGTATAAAATACCCACTAAATCTAATTATTTCCAATAAATCAAGTCCCTTCCGACATTCCTTACGTTGTCCGCAGTAAGTCCCAATATACCCCTTCTGGCACTGGCAGTGGTCATCTGCACAGGTCCCGCCGTTCATGCATCTAACGCTGCACTGCTGAACTGCAAAGAACAACAAAAAATATAAAAATACCAATGGTCAAAATTACAGTATTTGTGAGAGTTATAAAACTATACTAAATACCCAATTCAATGAAAATATTTTCCACAGAGGTAAATGTTATGACCCATACATATCTGTATTTATTTGTTGTAAGTGCACACACGAGCATATCTGTTACAACATGTTATTAAGTTTTGTTTAAGATATATTACACTTCCAATGTTAAAGGAAATAATAGAAGGTAACTAGTAACATAGTTTCTAAGATGCAGGAAACAGTGTGTCTCTTCAGAACCCAGGGGCTGAGGACCAGCCCTGTGAGCTCAGTGCCCTGCTGTCCTGAGGGACCTGGCACCCACTCTCATGGAGCTCACACTCCATAGGGAGACAGAGAGATCCAAGCAAACGAATACCATGATGTCACTACAGATTGTGGTAAGCTCTCCGAAGGGAACTGTGTTGTGACAGAGGATAGAACTGTGCTGTGAAGGAGGACAGCTTGGAGCCAAGAAGGAATCTAGACACTGGAGCCAGACGACATAACTCTGATGTGACATTAACTGAGTTCCGAAGGGCAACAACGAGCCACACGTGAGAAGTACCAAGGAGGAACCTCACAGGGAGAGGACTTGCCAAACCAAAAGACCTGGGAATGATAAAGAGTTTCTCTGAAGAACTGAAAGATCCACATGGTTATAAATCTTAGCGAAGCAGGCACAGGCCACCTGGAAAACAAAAGGCCTCCTCTGCCATGGAAGGGCTTCCATTACCCCAAGTGCAACTGGGAGTCACCGAAAGGATGTACATAAGACAGTGAAGCGATATGATTCATATTTTTAAAAGCTCACTCTAGCTGCCTTGCAGAGAATGAATTTAATAAGGGCAACATCAGAGCTGAAGAACCCATCAGGAGGTCACTGCAATAGGCCAGGTGAGAGGTGACGGTGGCCTGAACCACTCAGCAGCAGTGGAAAGAAAATGGATTTGAGATATACTTTTCAGAAGAACCGGCAGGTCTTCTTAAAAAGAGTTGATGTGAGACAAAGAAAAGCAGTTGCTTAAGTACTGGGTGGATGGAAGTGCCATTTGCTGAGGCAAGAGAAACTGGAAGCAGCACACGGTGGTCAGCCATGAATCAAGAGTTTCATGTGACCAAGCTTCAGATGCACTCAGATGGAGATGCTGAACAGGAAACGGACTGCGGGAGCGTGAGGCTCCGTGGAAGGATCTACTCTGGAGACAATTATTATGAGTTAGCAACGTCTTGGTAGGAGTTGAAGACATATATCCAAGTGAGCTCAGAGGACAGAACTCTTGGGAGTACCAAACATTGAAAGGAGACTAAAAAGTAATAACCAAGAATAGGAGGGTTGTAGGCCACTGATGGTACACAAGTGAAAGAAAAGTACTTCAAGAATATTAATAATGATTAATGGTAATTAATAGTGGTTAATGCTTTAGGGAGGTGGAGCAGGATGAGGAGTGGAAAGAAAAGTTTGTGATGGAAAAGGTGTATTAGTCAAGGCTAAATAAACAATTCATGGAGTCCCTACTACTAGAAGGGGGGACCCAAAAATACTGGAATTGCTTTATGAAATTGTGTATTTATTCTTAGATATTTAAACGTCAGTCCCCTTCAAAGTAGTCTTCATTTGATGCAATACACCTATTGAGACATTTTCTTCTATTGCTCAAAACAGTGTTTGAACTTGTCAATTGTGATGCCTTTTAGTGCTTCTGCCGTGTTTTGTTTTACCTATTCCACATCGGCAAAATGTTTCTCTCTGAGAAATTTTTTCATCCAGGGAAACAACAACAAAAAGTCACTTGGGGTGAGATCGGGTGATAGGGAGGGTGGGACATGGGGGGGTTCATGTCATTTTTGATCAAAAACTGCTGACTGTGTGTGCTGATAAATCACCCATCATGAAATGGGCAAACACGTTGAAAGAGTCTTCAAAAAAATTCACTGAAGCCAAACACAGCCTCTCACAACAACGCCAGCTAGTACACTTGACACCGATGGGATTCTAGAACACTCACTTCGGGGGCGGGGCGGGGGGGGGGATGTCTGTACTACAAGGGGCCCGCCCTCTAGAAGATAATTCCAGTTTTTCTTGGATCCCCCTTGTCAATTATATACCATAACCTGAGGGTGGGCCAGGAAATGTTCAGCTGCCCAGGTAGAGGAATTAAGAAAAATTTCTTCAGGACTGAGTTTTTTGCTGAAGGCATATATGAGAAAAATAAGAGAACAGGATAATGAAGATACTGGCAAGAGTTTCTTCCAGGCAATCAGACAAGGGAGGTTCAGGACAGGAGTAGAAGAAATTTGCTAAAGAATCTCAATGAATTTGGAGTAATAAATTTTAAAAGGCAGTGAAAACAACAGATTATCTTAAAGAAAGTCAAACTAGAATTTTAATCAGAAGTTTCATCAGAAGACAATGACATTTCTTGTATGAATCTTAAATTTTATATTCCAGAGTCAGAGTGATTTTCGATTACCTTTTCTTAGGGTAAACTTGGAGAGAGAAATGTTAAAAGCATAACAACGTCATACTACTTTAAGGCAAACTTAAAGATTTATTTAGTTATTGAGCAGTTAAATAATTGACATTGGCTTCCTCTCTGTGATAATGTTATCTTAAACACTGGCCTAAAAGATTAATCTTGAACCTTAAAGACCCAAAACTTTGTAACTGGGTGGTGAATAACAAACTCTTAGTTCACTGCCACCGTGATCTGACAGAGTTGCTGGGAGTTCACACACATGAAGCAAAACAAGTGAATATACATGAAGCACCTGGTCAGTACACAATAAACATCTATTTTCCCCCGAATCCTCTTATCCTTCCCTTTCAATTAACCCACAAAACAGGGTGTGAGCCACAGGAGCTAATTAAGCAAGGCCACAGACAGAGCCTAGGGTCTGAGTCTACCGGCTTAGGCTTCAGAATACCTGAATGCCAATCTATGTTACCTTGGGCAAGTTACTTCACTTCTGTGTGCCTCAACCTCCGTCTCTGTGAAATGGACTCACAATAGTACCTCACAGCGCTCGTGTGAGGATTAAATACATGATATCGTCAAGCACTTAAAACAGTACCTGGCACAGCGTAAAAACGCAGTCAGTTACAGCTGTTATTCAAAAAGGACTACTTTTCTGCCAAATCCAGGCTCTTTTTCCCTGCACAGACCAGAGCTTCTGGACCAGAAATAAATCATTTTTCTTAATGAAAATCATTATCCCATTACCCCTTAGATGCTGGTGGCAACAACTAAGTCAAGACTTTTACTCCAAAGATTAACACAGACCCCAGTTAGTGAAAAAAATAATCATGGATTTACAGCTTCATTGAGAATGACATTTAAAATTTATTCAAAAGCTTAAGGATAATGCAGTAAGTAAGGTCACGAGGAAACATACTTGATTTTGATCCACAGGTCGGTGATATCTGGCCACTGGAACAAGTGCACATGTTAGGACGGGAACAAAATCCATCTCCACAACTATTTCTACAGATTGCTGCAAAAAGCACAACAGGGAAGGAAATGAACAATTAGACAATAAACCACAGTGTACAACACAAGAAAGCTATAGTTAAACACAATATACCCGAAACACTAAGATATAAAATGTGATATAAAACGTCTAGTTTTAGATATGCAATGAAACTACCCAATGTAGACAGGAGAACAAGTCTCACGAGTATCCTTATGAGAAAGTACAAACAAATAAAGCCATTTCAAGTTCCGTCACCCTAAATGTTGAACTCTCTTATCAATACAGGCTGTCTTTTCTACTCCAGGCAGAGTTTATATGCAGAATTTACCCTGAGAAGACAGTTTTGACCCTAGAAGTCGGGAGGACTGAGGAAACCCAGAGGTTGTGCATAGTCTCAGAAAACACAGCTCACTCTGTAGGGCACCTTCACAGGAGACAGGGAATGTGAAACTGGCTGACGCGGAGACTCCAGGCCCTGATGACTTGGCCAAGCCCCAGGGGTTCAGTGCACATTCCTTCCCGGCTGGTATCTGACCTACACCACCATCAATCTTTGTTCCCCTTAATAATGCCCTCTCTCCTTCCACCAACTTTTCTTCTATATTATCTCCAGAACCTAGCCTATTCCTGCTGCTCAGAAAAGCTGCTGCGACATTTTGATGGAGGGAGAGTCAAAGCCTCCTGCAGCTGTGACCTCCAAGGTATGAAGGTCATCACAGCAAAGAATGTTAGGCTCACTGACACAGCACATACCATGGATCCTCAAAATCATTAGCTGAGTACACTCAAATTGGAAGCCTCTCCCACATTTAGAGCCAGCGCATTTAGGAGTAAGAGATTTATCTCTATACCCACAACTGAATTCTTTTTGTGAACAAAAGCTGTGTGCTTCAGTGCTGCATGACTGGAGGCGCGAAGACAAGAAGAGGGGAGAGAGTCGGGGAGCACCTTGAATTAGCTACAAACATTTATGCCCATGTGCATGTCATGTGCTACGGAGGGATCCAACTGCTTTCAAAGAGATCTGAGGCCCCTGATTATGATGTGGGCATGTTCTAGAGAAGAGAACTCACGCAGTCATAGTTTTTCTTTTCCAAATTGCCTTTTGACATTCATATAATATGGCCAGCATTTCCATTAGTACTCCCTACAAATGAAAATGTCATAGATCATGGTGTGAAGATAGAAAACTGATTTTAGGCCAGAACATCATGCCTACTATGGAGCTGACCATTCTTAAAACGTACTAGAGCTTCTGCTCACCAAAAACTTTCCAAAGAAAAATGTTCATTAAAATATTATTCTTCCCCAGCAGGTAGACAGTTAGTCTAGGCTTAGGTGATACACAAAGTGCTCCTACCCAGGTCCTAAACCCAAGGAAAGTTTGATGGGCTGGACACTGGTTATCCTCAGACAGACCCACGTCATGGCCACAGGTGTGTGCTCTACATCTCTGAGCCAATGAGAAGCGAGAGTGCTTCTCACCTAAATATTTGTCCCTCCCACAATCGCGCAAAAAACCATGAGATCAAGAAATACTGCAGTGAGAGGGAAAGAAGACCCCACGAGGACTGGGACTTCAGTGATGCTGGGAGACGAGGAACGGCACAGTAAAGGGTATGTATGTGGCATGCAAAAGGTCGGAGGCTGAGTTCTGGTCCTGCCACCAATCCGTTCACTGCGAGCATGGCGGGAGAGGGAGGACGGACACAGCTTCTCTGGGTTTAGTTTCTCACTGGTAAAATAAACTAAAGGATTGCACTGGAGTGCTCTGATCTCTCTGCAGGTCTCAAACGCCATGATTCTGGGTCAACTCCTTCCCACCATCATTCCACCGACCAAAATGCCCTTCATAGTAGAAGATCACAATAAATAAGTTAGTAAGCAAACTTTTCCATTGCTTCATGTTCTAGTAAGATTTAAAAAACAAATGGAAAGTGAGAAAGTCAATTCTATCCTTTTGGAAACAAGTATTTGGAAGCTTGAAAGTACTTCAGTGATCTTTGCAGGCCACAGTTATGAATAGCAACAAAAAAACACAGAAACTAAAATCAAAATGCATTAGGTTTCCAAGTAGTTTGAGAAATATTTTTCTTTTAAATCTTCTTTTCCTCATGAAGCCTGTTTAAGGCCAAACATTAAAAGTCTAGAAGTTGACATCTTAATATCTTTCCATAGAGAAAGAATGGTGATATGCAAATGTATAAGAAAGTTAATCTTTGGTCCTCATTTTCTACTTGTACTTTACTTATTCTCTTTTTGTAAATTGCTTCAGTGCCTTTCTTTTGTGAAATGGTGGAAATTCAATAAGTATAAAAAAATTTATTATCATCAGAAAATCCTGGAATCAAAATTGTTGATTTTGACTTTATAGTGATTTCAAATGGGTTATTAACTCCATATATTATCATTTTAAATGTCAAAATAATTGGACTACTGAATTTAAGGCAGAAATATTAAAAGTTAAAATTTAGGTGAGACCCATTCAAAAGACTATAAAGGCATTACATTCTCTCTCCCTCTATTTTGTGCACTATTTTATACTCTCAGTGTTTAAAATATTTTCTAAATGCACTAATAAATATTTTTGTAGAGATCTCTTGACACAAGTGTAGTAAATGTTTCTTGGAGATATAAAAATCATTTCAAGTCTATGCTTTTTATAGATTTATGATACATGTGCTTTCCAGTGTACTTCATAAGTACCTAAGTAGTTCAAGAAGTAGAAATGCAGGCTACCATATTGACTATTTTGCTGAGATTTCCAAAACTGACCTTCTAAACAAGTACATAATGTTATTCAAAAACCAAAAGTATTTAAGGCTGACACTCAGAGGGCCATACATATATACATGGGTGTATTTCTACAGTAAATATTCTGGAAGGCTCTGTTCTCTGGAATTCCCATTCCACACTGATCCAATAAAATCTGACTTTACAGATTTTCAACACGTACCATAAACCAATCCCTTCTCCTCGGCTGCTCTCCAACTCAATAATGGCAGTCACATTCATTACATGCAGTGAGTCAGACTTTCCGCGGTGCCTCAGTCACTGCCGGCTAGTGCGGCAGGTGTGGGGTGAGTGACGTTAGCTGTTTTAGGATTCTAGGAACCATGTAAGTTTAAAGCAGACATGGTAATGCCCTACTGGCCTGGAAAAGTAAATGCACCCTCCAAAAATGCCTCATATATATGACTTCTGTGTTGGAGAGAAGAAAATGCAATACCCTCTTCTTGCTAACTTAAAAGGAAAGGCTTATAATCAGAGGGTTTACTTACAATGTTTATAAATCATCTTAAAAAACACAGTTGTTCTTTCCTATTTTTGCCTCATTACTGGAGTTGTGGGAGATTTTAGGGTAGAAAAAAATAATAATAAACCAGTCTTCACAACATGAGACTTCATCTCTTTTTAAAAACTGTACTAAAAACAAAAATTAAGGGTCTATCTCAAACCCACAAAACCAATAAATATATAGCCAGAGATGCCACTACATCCTTATTATCCCTTGGTTAGGGTGGCTTGTCCTTTTTCTCTGTTCACAACTGCATAATTATTTATTCCCCAGAGAACATCAAGGTCAATAGACAGGCAAGACCGGTCCTAGACGAACATGCCGTCTGTGCTGCCTGGCTCTGCCCCGGACAAGACACAAGTGGCCGCAGGACGAGGCCAGCCACACTTCCGCTCACAGACTCACGGGCACGGGGAGTCAGACCTCCCACAGCCCGTCACTGTAAGACGGGTAACTGACGATTTCTCCAGTTAGAACTTGGAGCGCTGGGTATAAGCTTCGGAAACTGACTAAAATAACCAAAACTTTTAAAGTCAGATATGCAGGACTAGTGAAGTTCTAAGACTCACACTTTGAATGTCTATAGAACACTATGAAAGTCGGGTTTGCAAATCCTAAATGTAAATGTCTCCCCCAGAATAAAAAAGTCAAGTCATTGGGAAGAGCTCCTTTTTAAAAACTTTGTTAACCTGGGTCAAGTGCACACTCGTGAGAGTGCTCCTTTCATGCCTATGTTGTGTGGCTGTCGAGATGAACCCAGATGTAATAACGTGGTTTTGTACAACGGCCTAAGAAAGCTTGATCTTCCTAAGGCTGAAACCTCATGCAGAGTCAAAAGCCAGTTAATTTACATAACCACACTGTGGTCTTATCTGGACTCTTTTAGGAAAAAGTGGTTTTGAGTTATCTAGGGAATTGCTGTACTTCCCCCATCAGTTTGTATTAATAGACACAGAAAGATAAAACTTCCAAGTATCTTTGAAACCTTTATCATTATTGCCCTTCAACAGAGTCTAGATGTGAAATTTAGGCTGATGCAAACCGGCTGCTTCTTCCCCATCAGTCGACTACGTCCTAATTATCACAGCTTTGTGGCCACCGGATTCTAAAAGCAATGGTGTATCCAAAAGAGTAAACGCAAGAGAGATGGGGCCAAGAGCGCTGCCCGAGCTGCCACCCCAGCCAAGCACTCACGGACGATGCACTGGTTTCCTCCAGGGAGCGTCTTCCATCCCGGGCAGCAGTAGGAGTGGAACCTGGACCCGCACACGTTGGGCCTGCGACAGACAGGCGAGGTCACACGCACGTAGGGAGGGTGCGGGAACACGTTATCAGCTTTCACAGGCAAGTGTCCTGAGCCCCAAGACAGTGGATTTCTGGACAACACGTCCACCAGGACTACCCTCCAAATGCCTGGGGCACGGACGTGGAAATGGACGGGCCGGACGCCGGGAGGGGGAGGGGGAGAAACGTCTAAAACACTGCCTTTCGTCTGCCCTCCGCTGCTGCCTTTTTAAAGGCCGAAAAGAAACGTGGAAACATATAATTTGCTACCATTCTAGCCTCCGGACGCAGAGAACAAAGGGAACGTTCCGTTTCAAAAGTCCTCACCCCGGTCCCTCCTCATCAACTGTTACTTGGGCCCCGACGAGTCAAGGCAGACGCGTCCCACCGCGGAGCGCTCGGGCTCCGGGTCGGAGGGAGCGGAACGCCCCGCACCCGTCCGCAAACAAAAGGCTCCGGAGCGGCGCCCCCGACGGCGCGGAGCGGGCGGACGCCGCCAGCCCGGGGAGGGGCGGGCTCGAGCCCTCGTTCCGCCGGCCCCTCGGAACCTGCCGCTGCACCGCGGGCTCTGCCCGCACCGCGGTGCGCGCCCGGGGGCCTCCGAGCCGCCCGCCGCCCAGCTCCCCCCGCCCCACCCGGGGAGCGCTTTTCGCCCGCGGAGTTACGGAGAAAAAGAGGGAGGCGCTCGTGGAAGTCTCCGGGGTCTCCTCGTGGAGTGGGCCGCGGCAGCAGCCGCCGGAACTAGACTCGGGGAGCGGGCAGGATGGAAAGCTGCGGGGCCGGGGCTCCCCAGGTGAGTACGGCCCACCTACCCTCGAAGCACGTCCTGCTGTCCTCGCCTGCGGACGCGGCTGGCCGCCGCGGCGCCCTCCTCTCGGTACTCAGGCACCGCGAACCCGCCTTCGGAGCCCGCCGCCGCGGGCCGGACCTGTTGCTGGGGCCGGGGCGGCTTGGGCGGCTGGGGCTGGCCGGCCGTGCCCTGCGCCCAGATCGCCACGCAGCCCAGCCAGACGAGGTAGGACTGGAGACACTGCCGCCGCCGTCTCCCCATCGCGGGCGCCGAGAGCGCGCGGACCGTGGTCCGCGGAGAGGGAGCGCTCAAAGACAAAATCCCCGCGGCCCCCAAAAAGTCAGGATCTAGCAAGCCCTCAGTCGGCTCCCAAGGCTTGCTCGGGCTCGGGCTCGGGCTCCCAGCTCCACCGGGAGCCCCGGACCGAGCGCCAGTGCCCTGGCTGACGGCAGGGCGCGGACTCTAGCGCAGCGGGCGGCGAGGCGCGGCTGCGAAGCGGCCGGCAGCCCCGCGCGGTCCACGTTGCATCCCCCGGGCCACGGCCCCGAACGACTCCAGGACCGCCAGCGGGCGGGGGCGGGAAATTACAAAAGTAACCCGAGCAGCCGCGGCGTAAAGTTACAAAGAAAGCGGACCTCAAAAGAAAAAAAGGGCCTGCACGCAGCGGCTCGGCGAATTCCCGTGCGCTCCCGGCCCAGATCTTGGAAAGCTGCAAAAGTCACCAGAAAGGAGTCGGCAAGCAAACAAAAGTAGCCCCCCAAAAGAGGCGGATTCACTCCCGGCTCGCCCGGAGTCCCGCGGGGCAGCGACGCGCCAGCGGCGGCTGAGGAGCCGGGCTGAGGTGCGCGGGGCCGGGGCGAGCCGCCGGTGAGAGGGAGGGCGGGAGGCTGTACTCCGGGGAAGATGCGGCGGGCGAGGGCGCGGCGCGGGGGTTTTGAGGCC
>PVJI01007779.1:0-75629 GCA_004026765.1 Micronycteris hirsuta | reverse complement strand
AAAATTTTGTCAGTTATACCTCAGCAAAGTTGAAATAAATAAATAAATAATGTTAACATACAATGTTTTTCATGAAAAATAACTATACTTTTCAAAATGAAAAATTAGTGAGAAGGGTGACATCACTTTACATTTTTTTGCAAATCTGTGAAAATATCTGGCTTGATAGAAGACAACTAGATTCGCCTACCTGTTTCTGCATTCAAGTTGGTCTGATATGTTGTTGACGTATATGAAATGCAGTCTCAGCAAACATGTAGCTGGAAAAGCACAGTCCCTACGGTCCCCATGGGAGGGTCTTTGGAGCACCAGGGTCCTTGGGACACCCTTTGAAAACCCGTGGGCTAGGGCAGGATGAGAACACTGGCGGTTGGAGGGGGGTTGCCCAGTCCCGAGGCAAGGGCAGGCTAGACACTGAGGCAGGAAAAGAACGGATAAGCTGACAGGTTGAAGCCACTGGCCTGGCTCTTTGGAGGGTGAGTTGTGGTCTGGCTCTTTGCAGGGCCTGCCGAGCACAAAGGTAGGTGTAGACAAGGAAACTGGGAGGCCAGCAATGGGCCTGAGTTTCTGCAGCTAGCAACAGGGGAAGCAGAACTCGGGGGCCCCCTGGGCTTCTGACAGCAGCCTTCTCCTCTGCCTACTTGGCCCAGGCGTTAAATGCTAGGAGCTGGCACCTAAGACAGTCTTTGCCCTTGCCCACCTTCACACCAGCTATTTATAAAGGTGTTTATCAGATGCTGGAGGTCTTAGTCATAGGCAATGCCCTTGGGCTCATCTCAAGTCATCTGGGGAGGATGGATCTGGGAGAATTTCAGCCTGATTCTGGGCTCCTGGCACATGCCCTGGAGGTTCCTGGCAGTTCTGAGGACCTGGGACATTTACATGGGGCCAGACGCCGACCAGGCATACCCTCCAGATCCCCTGATGCTATGAGGGGCAAAGGCATGCACCCTCCTCGTAAATGATTGTAGGTAAAATTAGACATTGTTAGTAAAAATCTGTATTTTATGTTTATTTTTTATATAAATTTAATCTTCATTGTGTTTTTTTTTCACATTACCTTTTGTCCCCTTATAACGCCCTCCCCCCCAGCAATCACAAAACCTGTTTCATTTATTAAGTTCTCACAAAATGCCAGGTATTCCATCCCAACCTACTTCAGGGTCAGAGTCTTATCTCCCTTTAACTGTTTAAGAGCTTAGATTCTTGTGTATGTCATATTGTTTTGGTAACTTTTTATTTTAATATAGTTCAAACACAAAACAGTTGCAAAACTCCTGAACACCCAGCTTCCTGAATTGTTCACATTTCTCTTGCTATCAGCCTCCAGGTAGATAGGTAGATAAAAGCGTTTTTTAAGCTGCATCATTGGAAAGCAAGTTGCAGACAGCATTACCCTTTAGCCCTAAGAACTCCAGTGCATGTTTGCTCAGAAAAGAACATTTTTAAACATAACCTCAGTACCATTATCAAAATAAGGAAATGTAATGTTGACATATGCTAATATCCAATGCCCAGTCCATATTCAAAGTTCTCCTATTGTCCCAATAATGTCCTCTTTACCTATTCCCCCCACCCCCCACCCAGGTCAGGATCCAATCTAGAATCACACGTTGCTTTTGGTTGTCAAAAGCAACCCTTATTCTCTCTAGTCAGGGGCTGTCCTGCAGCCTTCCTTTATCTTTCATGACCTTCCCGTTTGGGGGGAGTACGATTGTTTTGCGTAATGTCCTCAGCACAGACTTGTCTGGTGCTTCCTCACATCCTATGCAGGCCTTACATTTGGGCAGGGAGACCGCAGAACTGACATGTACCTCCTCAGTGCGTCCCATGAGGAGGCACTCGGTGTGGGACTGTCTCAGTGTCAGTGATGTTCACTTTAATCACTTGGTTAAGTGGTGTGGGCCAGGGCTCTTCACCGTGAAGTGTCTATTTTTCCTCTGTCATTAAGAAGCAATTTGTGAGGAGAGCCTTTGAGACTGTAAATATCCTGATCCCCACCAAACTCCCACCCACGAGTTTTAGCACCCATTGATGATTTTTGCTTAAGTCGATTATTACTTGTGTTTTCAAAATGACAATTTTCCAACTCCACCATTCTTTCTACAGTCACTAGTTGGCATTGTACAGAGAGGAAACGCTTTCCCTTCTACAGCATTTTTGATCCACTCGTTCATTCGTTTTGTGCTAGTTTGGATTCTCGAGTTCATATTTTATTCAATGGATATAGTCTTTTCCAATCATTATTTGTTTTTATGCTCAAATTGTTCTAGACAGGACTTGTGGGAGTCTCTTCAGTCCGGCTTCTAAGTCACTTTGACATGCCCCCCTCATTCCTTCTGGCACAAACTGGGGCCCCCCACTCAGCTTGTACTTTTCCCGCCCCAGCCCTCTCCCAAGGAGCCCGGGTTCGTTTTTTAGTAAGGAATGGTGTTTAGAAACCAGGATCTAGATATTAAATGCAATCATTGCAACTGGGGTGTTTCTGCTTCCAGACCCTTTCATTGTACAGAGCTAGGAAATACATACACGTATGTGTGTGTATGTATGCATGTATATATGCATATTTGTTTATATATGTATGTATTATATAAGTTTATGTGCTGATACCTCCAGTCCTACAACTTCAACTCCCAGAATTCTTCCTAGCCTTCCTCTATCCCATATTTTCACTCCCTTCTCCACTAGCGAGAGTCTGACTCTCGGCATCATCTATATATTCACTCGTTTGTACAACACCAGACGGCTGCTATATCTACGCCCCTGTGAGAAACACACCTTCTCAGTACAGTTTAATATTGACAGTTCTTCTTGCCTTGGACAAAGGGTATACAGTCAAAGCACTGTGTTCAAAAGTTTCCGAGGTCACTTTTCTTTTTCTCCCTTCAGTGTGATCATGTTGTTCAGATTAGGTTCATCTTTCCATGCTTATTCAGTCTTGGAGTTTCCGTCATCGCTGCTGATTTAACGGAGCCTGGACCCTCACATACTAACTATTATTGCAGTTCGTATCCAGGTGTGGGCCCAGGTAGTGGGAGGCTTTGGGGCGTAGTTCTATGGTTTTTGTATAATCCCTCAACAACGGATATTTTCATCCTGATTTACATTTTTAGGAGGCTTCCCACTGTCTTTTCAAACTCAGCAGCCGCAAACACTTCCCTCGCTCCTGGCCTCTGTCTACCCGTCCCTCCTCTCAGACACACCCTGTCTGTTCTCTCAGGCACCAAACCCTTCAGGGCCCAGCCCAAGTCCCAGTCCTCTGAGCTGGTTGGGATGACAGGCTGGACCCGAGGAGGTCACCTCCAGACTTCCGAGTGTCAACCTGAAAATGGCTCCTGGGGTGGCGGGTGCCTTCTGCTCCTGCCCCAGCTTCCTCGAGGGCAGACCTAGAGGAGGGAGGTTGGTGTGAAATTTGCACACTAAGCAAGTGTTCCTACGATGGGAATGCAGCCTGTGGGGAGCGAGCCCCTAGCAGAGGCCTGAGACCGTGGCCTGGATCAAACCACCTTGGTTCCTCTGTGAAAAGTCCCTCCTGGAGCAGCGGCACCAGTGGGCTTGGGGTGCAAGGAATGAAGGCTGACGTCTGGGCCAGGCCCTTCTCTTCCACAAGTCCAGGCTCCTCCTCTATCACCAGCCCTTGGCAACCAACCTTGAGGATGCCTTCCCTTGACCTTTCTGCCAGACTCCACATAGGGCATTCACTCCACAAGAGGGAAATTTAAAATTGCATGTTAAATATCATCACCCCCTTGTTCAACAGGGTAGCCCCATTACAGGGGTTCTAGCAAGCCATTCTTTTTTCTCAGCCGACACCTTCAGTTCCGGGACTTTGGTCAAGCATTCAAGGACTCAGACCCTCCCTTTGCCTGGGCCACTCGGCATACAGATGGTTGGGTTCCTGACTGCCACCTAGGGCTCATGAGGGTTGAGCCCAGTGTGGGTGGTTAATGTCCTGCCACTGAGAGATGCCCCCTGGTCCACCTGCAGATGTCCGGGCCCCTGCTGACCCCCACACACAGTACCCATAGTCCCCAGGAGGGACCTCCCTGTGCCAGGTGGCCCTGGCTGGACACCATCACAGAGACTGGCAGATGTTGCCGCGTCCTGGGACTCCGGGCCGTCTCTTTCCACTTGGGGACAGTAAGCGCAAATTTAGCTCTTGTTACCACGACACACCTCACTCCGCATGCACTTCTAATGAGGCAGCACATACGCGCGCACACACAAGCTGCTCAACCGCCGACACGCCGCAGCTTTCCAATGAGAGAGGATTTCAAGGGTGTATTTTTATAGGGAAGAAATGACATAAGCGTCTGTCTTTGTTATTTAAATTTCATGAAAATCAACTATAGACGGTGTGTAATTGAGCACAGAATAGGGCCCAGAATATATTCTGAAATAACGGGAGCCCTTTTATCAGGTTATATATGAAGAAAAGAAAGTCAAAGAAAAGCAAAATCTCCATGCAAAATAATGAACCATTCGAAGGGAGAGAAAAGAGAGAGACTGGGGATCAAGCACGGCTGGGAGAGTATTCAAGAGGCTGGTTTGGAGAAGTCGCTTGCAACTGTAGTTTAGAGATGGGGTGGGTTGTGGGTTGGTTGACTTGGGCTCAGAATCAGGCTGAATACAGAACTTCTACCAGGAGTCAGGGGCAGGCAAGTGAAAAGATGAGAGTCGCCCTGGCTGGTGTGCTCAGTGGATTTACCACCAGCCTGCAAACTGAAAGGTTGCCAGTTCGATTCCCAGTCAGGGCACTCACCTGGGTTACGGGCCAGGTCTGCAGTTGGGCGCGTGAGAGAGACACAGTAGTTTCTCTTGCACATCATGTTTTTCTCCTTCTCTTTCCCCCTCCTTGACCCAGGGCCTGTAGGAGGATAGGAAGGGCTGTAGATCCTGAGAGGACACCTTCCCAAGGCCCACCTCCCTCCTCCCCTCTGTACTCTGAACCCACTGGTCCCCAGAGACACACATCTGGGCCAGGTGCCCAGGTGATAAACCAGAGCTGGCCTGGGACCGAGTCAGGGGCAGCCTGATCGGGGCATGTGGTCAGGGTCAGGAGGTGGCCTGACTCAGGAAGAGGCAATTGCTGACTCTGCACTCATACGGCCACACATGGGCCCCTTCTCCAACACCAGCAAAGGGGGAGACCGACCCTAGTCTCCCCCAAGCATCCCACCACGTGCCGACAGCACATCTCCTCCCCATGGGCCACTCACTGCGCAGACACCTGGGCTTGAGACTTTCCTTCACGGAGCCTCCATCTGCTTAGCAGGAAACACGTCCCCCGAATGGGTCACTGTGAGGATGATGTAGGAAACGGAGCCTCGTACACTGCTGGCCACTCATTCCCTTCCCCACCCTCTTCCTTGCCAGGTGAGGCCCATGCCCCCTGCCCCGCAGCTGGATTTCTCTTTGAGGCAGGAGCAGCCCCGAGGCCTGGGACACAGCAGCTTCAGAGAGGGTGCCCAGGTCACCGTCGTGAAACGCTAAGGAGCCAAGAAGTCCCCAGGAAACCACACTCTTGCCACTGCTGGAGCGCGGCGGGGCCAGGCCACTGACGTCTTTGCAAGCAGCCTGCAGGAAGCCCTCATCTGCTCTCCTTCGCCTCTGGAGAACTGTGTGCCTGGTGGCGCCTGGCCCCAAACAGTCCTGAGAGAACACTAACACCAGCCTTCTCTCCAGTGGGTGCACGGCTACCCAGTCCCAGAGTGAGGTGCTCGGGAAGCCCCCAAGCTCCTACCCAGGACCCTCCTGTCCCAGCTATGGTCACACTGAATTGCAATGGTCCGTCTGACCTCCCCATTAGACCATGAACGCTGAACACCCAACACACATCATGGGTCTGGGTACTCAGTAGGTGCCACGTTAAGTGACTGTTAAGAGGGCAGTGAAGAAGCAGCCCTTGCTCTGGACGTGCGGACGCCTCCCAGCCAATCTGGGATGGGCAGGCTGAACGCTGGGATCTCTGAGCTCAAGCGGAACTGGTTTGACCGCAGAGCAAGGAGCGGGGTCGCAGCGCCATCTACTGGCAGCTTCGCGGGCCGGCAGGAACGGCCGAGGCGACGGCGGGAACCCGGGCACCTCTAAGACCCTCCCCCCGACCGGTGACGTCAACAAGTTTGCGACGCTGCTCCGGAGTCCACGCTGCAAACACTGTACACACTGCCTCGAAATCACCAGCCGTCTTGGCCGCCTCATTCAGAAAAAAAAAGGCCGGGGACCGAGAGTGATAGCCAGTCTCGAATTGCATTGGGAATATCCAGGAGTGGGCTTCTCTTCCGTAGGCTTCTCTGGGTCAGGAATTTCCCAGGAGCTCCTCGTGGGGAGGCCCCCAGGAGGCAGGGACAGCAGTGACTGCAGAGCTGGGACAAAGGCCTGCTCCTGAGGGCAGAGGGAGGGGAGAGACCAGCAGGCTTTGGGGTCAGACAGACCCAGTTCGAATGCCAACTCTGCTACTTACTAGCTGTGTGACTGAGGGCAAGTTACTCACCCTCTCTGTGCCTCCGTTTCTCCATCTGTGAAACAAGCTCCATGGCAGTACCTCCCCTGTAGGGTTACTGGGAAGATGAAAAATCCTACCTATAACTCTTCTCTTTGGTGCCTAAATGGCATGAGACCCACCCAGCCTTCACCCTCCTTGGTCATGCTGTGGCCAGCTTCTGTCAGGGTCCCCTCCCCAGTGTTTCTGGGAGTCTGCAGGCCGAGGACACCCTTTGCTAAAGTCCTGGATGCTGTTATTTTCCCAGTCCATCTCCTGACTCAAGCTCCCCATTCACTGTCCTTCTCCCCAGTGACCCTCCTGCCACTTCATAAGAAGCTTTCCCAGGACCTGCTGATCCCCAGACTCCTCACCCAAATCATGGCCAGGTCTGGTCTCCCAACACCCCAAACCCAGGTAGGACCAGACTTGCCCGAAAGGGAGCCACAGAGTGTGATAGAAAGGCCCAGCTAGCTCCTGGGTGTGGCCAGGCTCAAAGTCCCAGGTCCCAGGCTCCTCTTGACTCTCTCCATCTCTGGGGTCCCTGGCTCCCTCCTCCTGAATAAGCAAGAGACCCAGCTATGTTGCCTGCCCCAGTTGCAGGAACCCCCAGCGTTATTTTATTTCTGCAAGCAGACTAGCCAGAGAGACCATTCTTCCTGAAGGAAGACAACTTTCCACTCAACACAAAACTCTCAGGTGTTTTTATTCTGGTGCCTGAAGCCTCTCCATCCCCAAACTGCATCTTAGCATTTTTTGTATATAAAATCAAGTATACCGTTTGTTATTTTTTCCATTTTCCAAAAACAAAGGAATAGCTTGCTCTCAAAATTGTCTCCTACAGAAACTAAAAATCAAATAACAACAGTTAACTTTCTTTGCATGTCCTAGTCAAGGCCCTGCTTCAGCCCTTCGCCTGTTTTAAGATCCTTTTGAACATTTACAACGACACTGGACAGCAGTCACCATTTCACCTCCATTTTGTAGAGGAGGAAAAAGAAGTGTGAGGAGGTTATGGGATGTCCCCAGGGCCCCACAGTTAGTGTCTGAACCAGCTGGAATGCCAGCTCAGCTGTGTGTCTGCCACAAACACTCAGACGAATAAGAGTTGTGACATGAATCATTCCAAAAAGGACAACTTGATGGAAAGTTGTGTTCTTGGTTTGTCTTGAATCTAGTGTTGGCAAAAACAATTCCATTCATACCAAACGTCCTCCAGGCCCCCACATTTGTGGAGGGAAGGATGAAAGAGAGGGAGGAGGGAGACGCCATCCTACTCCCTCACAGGTGTCCTGGGGTTCTCCTCACTGGAGGCTGAAATGGACTGAGTCAGTGCCACCAAGGGGGTCGGGGGACTCTGGAGGAGTGAGGTGATGAGGAGGAGCTCTGCTGGGGTCCCAGCAAGCTGACTGAGTATGGGACAGCCTAGCCCACTGCCCTCTAAATATACAGGCAATCATCCTCCTAGGTATTTACTCAAATAGGTTGAAAACATATGTCCACATAAAAACCTGCATGTGGATGTTCAGAGAAGCTTTATTCATCATTGTCAAAACCTGGAAGCAACCAAGAGTGCTTCAGCAGGTGAGTGGATGAGTAAGCTGTGGTCCATCCAGACAATGGAATATTGCTCAGTGCTAAAGAGAAACGAGCTATCAGGCCATGAAAAGACATACGGGAACTTAAATGCATGTTACTAAGTGAAAGAAGCCAACCCGAAAAGACCGAACACTGTGTGGTGCCAACTACGTGGCATTTGGAGAAGGCAGACTGTGGACACAGTAAAAAGATGGGTGGTTGCCAGAGGGGTGGGGAAGAATAGGTGGAACACGGGGACTTTTAGGGCAGTGAAACTACTCTGTGTGGTGCTGTCATGGTGGACACACATACATTATCCGTGTGTCAAAAATCCATTGAGGGATGACAATGTGTCACTGCAGGTTCACAGATTGTAACACACGTACCGCTCTGTGGCAGGGTGTTGATCGTGGGGGAGGCCGTGTGCACAGGGGCACGGGCTATCTGGGAAACCTCTGTACTTTCCGCTCAATTTTGCTGTGAACCTGAAAGTGCTCCCAACACCAGAGTCCATTTAAAAAAATCCAGGCAAGACCTTTTGAGTACACAAAGGTTGCCCCACAGCGCCCTCTAGTGCCCACAGACTGTAAACTCTCACAGAGAGTAGACTGGAGTTTTGTTTTAATATCCGAGAGCAAGAGTGTAGGGGGCAGCCCAAGTGTCCACCAGTACATGAGTGGATAAAACAACTATGGGACATTTATACAATAGAATACTACTCAGCCATAAAAAAGGAAGAAGAAAATTTTACCCTTTGCAATAGCATGGGTGAACCTGGAGAACACTACGCTAAATGAAATAAGCCAGTCAGAGAAAGAAAAATGCCGTATGATTCCACTCATATGTGGAATCTAATGAACAGACTGAACTAACAAGCAAAATAGAAACAGACTCACAGATGGAGAGCAGGATGACAGCTATTGTGGGGGTGGGGGGAAGGTCAGGGGGTGGAGGGATGGAGCAAATAGGAAGAAGGACTCATGGACATGGACAACAGTGTGGTGATTGCTGGGGGGACGGGGGTGTAAGGGGACTGAATGGTAACAGAAAAAACACAATAAAAATTAAAAAAGGAAGAGTGTACGGGAAATTTGTTTCTCTGAGCCACACTTATCAATAACTTGGGTGTGTTGGTGGTTAGTGGGTAGGGGAGAAGGGAAGGCAGGCTGAGGCTGGCCCCCACCAAACCCTGGCCCTGGTCTTTCAGCCAGGACCCCAGGTGTCAGGCCGGCCAGATCATGGCTCGTACTAAAGGCTCGAAAAGTCCTGCCAAGGTTGAGCCGAAAGCCCCTGGGCTTTGTTTAGTGGTGGAGGGGGGATTCCACTGTCTGGCAAACCCTGCTGCAGTAAGGTTTGCCTCCAGAGGGCTGAACCACATGGCCCTCGGCCTCCACTAGAAACACTGCAGCTCCACCAGCCGTGTCTCTGAGGGAGCTGGGCCGCCGGGCAGTGTGTGCCCGCCCCAGCACCCGCTCAGCCAAGGGCAGGCAGAGCCCAGCACTTATACAGAAGGGAGCCTTGGTGTCAAACAGGCAAACAGCCACCACACAGAAATAGCCATGCACCAGCCCCTGGGAGACAGCTTCACCAGGCCCATTGGGTGATTTACGCTTTGCGAGGTGACGCAGTCCCGGGGAGCCTCTGGAAAACCACTTGGAGAGTGAGGTCTGTAGGCAGGGTTTTTCATTTTCTCATCGCTTTTCCATTTTCATGATCTAGATCCCCCCTGGGGCTGAAGGAAGTGGAAAACGCTCTTTGTATTGTATTAGTGGCCATGTGGAAAAGACATATTTCCCATGCCATTCCATCTGGAATGAAGACGCTCGCTTGTAAAGCACGTATGAAAAATGTCGTGCATGAAGGGTATGAAATATTTGTTCTCCTGGCTCAGGCTAGTTTTGTGAAATACCACAGGACAGGGAGAAAATTTAAGAGCGAGAAACCTCGGGGAAGATGTGAGCTGCTGGTCTTAAGGACACCGTCAGAAAGCGTGACACCAGCGTTTAGAAGAGGAAGGATGGTTAGGATGTGTACTTGGGTTTTCTTGTGCCTGAATAAAGAATATCAGAAAGGATTCACAGAATGCTTATTAAAGAGATTACCAGCTGGGAGGGGTGAGACTTTTCATGTAACTTCTGTCTATCTGTGACTATATTACCTTTTCAAAACATTTCATAAAAATAAGACGAGCACCTTGCCTGAGTAGCTCAGTTGGTTAGAGTGTTGTCCCGGATACAGCAAGGCTGCAGATTTGGTCCCTGGTCAGGGCACATACACGTGCCAACCAGTAAATGCAAAAATGAAGGGGGCAACAAATCTCCCTCAATCTCTTCCCCCCCCCTCTCCCTGTCTCTCTGAGATCAATCAATGAAAAATTTTTAAAAATAAAATAAAGCAAACAAAAAGCCTTTTACTTCGTGAGTCTGCATCTCAGAACAGGACTAGGACATTCAGGGAAATGTTGTATATTTTGACCAAAAAAAAAAATCTCAAAAACAAAACCTCCTCCCTCTAAGCCATCCCTTCCTCTGCACCCAAATATTGGCCCTCGGCCATCAACCACAGCGACCTGCTTCACAGCGACCTGCTTCTATAGCGAATGATCCTCTCTCAGGGACATCTTCCCTGCAGCTGAACCACAGTCACCACACTACTGTTCTAGGTTGTTCCCTTGTTTTGCACTCTGCAAAGGTGGAGGGCTGTTTGTGGTGCTTTCCAACATAGCAGATCTGGGGTGCTGGGGGGCAGTGAGCCCCGCTCTGTGTGAATGACTGTAGCTGATGAGCCCAGCTCTGAGCTTGTGTGAGGTGCGAGCTCTTTTACGCCTTTGACAAGTATGCTAGTGGGCTGGGGAAGAAGACTCCATTGTATTCCAATATCTGGTCTGGCTTTTTTCTATAATAATAGAACTCTCCTTTTGTCGCTGAGCACGTGGCCACCCAGCTTCCCCTGCAGCTAGATCTGGCTGCTGGCTAAGACCAGGCCAATAGGATGTGAGCAGAAGCAATGTGGCAATTTCCAGGTCATGTGTTTAAAGGCAGAGGCTGTGTCCCACCCACTCCTACTGGTGAGCATGTGGACGTGGTAGAGGCCAGCTATTTGGAGCCACATGGATGAGAGCAATACTCTGGGGTCTGTTGAATGACAAGTTGGAAGGTGCTTAGATTGCTGACACTGTGAGTCACCATTATGAGCCCTGGAGGGGAAGAGCCAGAGAACCTGGGGTCCATGGTGACAACAGAACCCCAGGCGCCTGTGCAGAGGGCTGAGCAAGCAGCAGCCTGCTCTTTCTCCTGCCGCTCTTCCGACATCTGCGCCCTCGCACTCCTCAGTGAGCCTTCTTGGGGTGCCTGCCCCTCCTTACTAACTTAGCCAACTCCTGCTGGTTCTTCAAGACCTGCCCTTGGCATCATCTCCTCGAGGAAGACAGTTATCCCACCAGGCTGGTTTTGGCACCTTGTCAGGACTCCCTTGTGGGTCCTACTGGCTGGTCTTTGTCTGAGAGCTTGTCTCCTGCACAGGCCTGAACCTCCTTGAAGGTGGGGATGTCTCATGATCTTGGCCACTGCAGAGCCTATCCAGGGCTGGTACAGAGGAGGCCAGTTCCCTTGGGTGCAGCCTGTTCCTTGGGAAGAGGTTCAAAAGCCCCACTCAGGAACACAAGTTGACTGGAACTTGGCTCTGGAGGCATGTGGGGTAAGGGCCTGAAGCAGGGAGGTCTGGGAAGCTAAGCCACTGCTCTGTTCTGTGTGTGGAGACAGCAGCTGTTCCCCCTGAGCTCAGAGCACATGTGCACATGGGGGCGACCCCACCGCCAGAGCTGCTGCTCCCAGAACTCTCCGCAGTCCATCTCTTCAGCCCAGACTGACAGGCAGGTCATGCGGGGTCTCTCATCCACTCCAAAGTGAGATTTCTGTCTTTCACAACTTTTTGAAATTCCAGTTTGTATTACATTAGTAAAGGAGGATTAAAAACAGGCAATTTGATTTTGCAAAACAAATTCACAAAAATCGCTGGAGGGCCTTTCCTTTGTTTTGGCCAAACCGAGCCAGATGGCACTACCCATGGTGAAAGCAGCTTCCTGAGGTGGCTTTGAGGCTCACAGCCTTAAAGCTGGGCCAGGCTGTTTTTCTTGGTGCCAGAAGCTTCTGTGATTTAGCATTTTTTCCAGGAAATTTGGGTCCTCTCCCAGCTCATGATGACCATCCCAGATGCAGGAGATGGGTTTCACCAATAAAAATATACAAATGGCCAACAAGCATATAAAAAATATTCAACCTCAGTAATTCTTAGGGAAATGCAAGTCAAAATCACAGTGAGACATCACCTCTTATCCATCAGGATGACTGCTATCATAAAACCAGAAAAGAACAAATTTAGCATGGACGTGAAGAAACTGGGACCCTCGTATATTGCTGGTAGGAATAGAAAATGTGCAGCCACCATGGACACCGTATGGCTGCTCCTCAAAAACTGGCACAGCGTTACCATCTGGCCCAGCAACCTCACTCCTGGGCATATATCCGAAAGAACGGAAAGCAAGAAATCTAACAGATATTTGTACAGCATATTCATGGTAGCATCCTTCACAGCAGCCGACAGGTGGAAGGACCCCAGTGTCCATCGGCGGATGAATGAACAAACACAAGCGGCGTATCCGTACAATAGAATGTCATTCATTCTTAAAAAGGAAGAAAATCTGGGCACGTCTACAACACGGACGTTATAGGATCAACCTTAAAGGCATTCAGCTGAGTGAAATGAGCCAGTCACAAAAGGACAGATCCTGTGTGATTCCACTCCTAGGAGGTAGTGAGAGGAGGCAAACGGACACAAATAGTACGTGGCTAGTTAATAATGGGTGTAGAGCTCCAGTTCTGCAAGATGGATAAAGGTTCTGAAGATTGCGCGACATTATATCTTATTAAATGGCTACAGTACCCGTTTTAAATAACACAAAATAAATTCATTTTATAAACGTGCGCTGGTGCCTTACGGCAGAGGGACAGTTGTCTCCCCTCCTCCTGCCGGCAGGTCGGCGAGAGGACCGGGAAGCACCAGGAACCGCCCACAGTCCCACACAGAGGGTTTTCATGGTGTATTAAATATCTGCCTTGGAGACACGCTAATTTCAGAAGACGCTTTATTCCTAAATTTTAGTTAGAAATATTTATGCTGGGATTTTACCTCATTTAATTAAAAACACAAAGTCCACGTTTGATGTGAGCTGTGCTGAGTTTGAAGACATCTTTCCTGGCCAGATGCATTCTTTAAATAAGACCGAGCTGTGTTGCCTCACTGCCGTCCTAGACTGAAAAAGGAAGCGGCAAGGCCTTGGCAAATCCTTCTGACCGAGGGAAAGCCAACTCCTCTCAAAGCATTAAATGGAGACCCTGACTCTAGGGCAAGGGTGGGGGGTGGGCAGGCACGCTCACCCCACTGTACAGGTGAGAACACTGAGGCCCAGAAAGGCAAAGCGACTTGCCACAAATTATATCCATGGTGGAACTAAGGCTGGGCTGCCCTGAAGGCTCCCTCCCTGCCCTTGGGCCCTCAGCCGCTCTGGATGCAGTTGGTGAAAAGAGAAGGGACGGCACTCAGGCCAGGGGAACAGCCCTTTAGCTCAGTGGATGCAAAAGAGGCCAAAAGAATGAGCTGACTGCTGGGTGTACCTGCACGGGATCCATGTGGCCTGGCCACCCCACCCCAAGGCAAGAGCCAGGGAGGCCTGCAGAATTTCTAGGCACCCCAGGCATTACTCAGGGCTCTAGGCATTGCTGGATTTAGCGTTTGGTGAAACTGACACATACTAAGAATTTAAAACGATAATGAAATTGGGCTTAGCCATGACCCTGGAATAGGGGAGGGAGCAGGGGCCAGAATGGCAGCAGCTCCTGTGTGTCCTCCTCTCACCACTTCTTGCCCCTCTGCAGGTGGAGCCACCCTGTCAGGATGGCCACCCCCTTGCCCCCGCAAGGAGGCCCACCAGCCCTTGGGAGGAACGCCGACGCTAGGGTAAGCAGTCAGGGCCACCCCTGACAGCCACCTGCTTCCCACCTGGGTTTGGGTCAGGATGATCCAGCCCAGTCATCAGAAGAAGGTGGGGACCCAAGGCCCCGGGAAGCGAATGGACTTGCCCTTTGGAGACCACAGGGCACAGAAGCTGACGGTGAAGATTTGGAGGTCAGAGCTGGGTTTGAGATGTAACCCTGTAGCATGTTATGGGGGCAGTCTTGCAGAAGTTACACAGCCGGGCTTCAGTTTTCTCCTTGGTGAAATAGGATTAACACTGGGACCTATCTCGGAGTTGCAGTGAGGATTAAATAAGACAATTCATATAAGGGCTTAATAGAGGACACAGCACACAGTAGGACTCATCAATAGTCACGTTATTGTTGTTTTTAAACTCAAGCAGCATTCCGTCTGTTACCATTCTTACTGGCTGATAGAGCAGGTGAGGCAGAGCCATTTCCAGAAGATGGGGATCTGACTCCTACCCCCCTCTACCAGGTAACATCCCACATACCATCAGTTTCTACCTGCCCAACTCCTAGCCATCCTGCAGGAGTCAGCACAAGTGGTCCCCTCCTCCAGGGAGCCCGCCCTGAAGCCCTCTCCATCCCTGGTGGGTCAGGTGCCCTTCCTGGGATTCAAGATCCTGTGCAGCCCCCCTCACAGCACCCATCTCTACAGGTGGTCCTTTCCTCACCTGAAAGCTTGGGGAACACAGGGAGCGTTCTGTCCTGATGATCAGAGGAACGACGCTCCGTCCATATTCTGAGCACTGATTGTCCATGAGGCCCTGGCCTGGACTAAATGCTTTGCAGGCATTCCCTCACCTGGAGCCCCCTCCCTAGAGAGGATCATCGTCACTCCATTTCACAGATAAGGAAGCAAACCTGGCTTCTTGCACTGGCTGTGCTGTACACTAAGCCTGTGTCCTCGGACGGGTTATTTAACCTTTCTGAGCCCACCTGTGCCTGGAACCGCTGCCCCCACAGCCTTGTGCGCTAATTTTCGGCTTTGTCTCCACGCTCAATGAGTTGGTGTCCTCCGGTGAGGTTTTCTGTGGTCTCGCGTTAGGCCATTTAAGGGCACTTGAGTCAGAGAAGCAAGGACCCTTCCCCCACCCCATTCTGAGCGCTAGGTACTGCTCACAAATCCCTCCGCAGCAGTCCCTTGAATGGCTCTGCCAGCCTTCCACTGCCTTGGCCTTCCGCCAGGGAGAGCAGTCCGCAGGGTTTAGGGATGCTGCCACCTGGTGGCCACAGGCCATCAGGACGCAGGGGAGAGAGTAGCACGCTGGCTTGGTGGGTTGGAAGCAGGGCCTTTGTCTGCTTAGTGTATTATTGCCAGTGGTCAGCTGTAACACGTGTTTGGGGAAGGCAGGGCAACTGGACTCCAGCGAGCATCACCCATCAGACACCACAGCTCCATGGTTAAGTCCAAGAGTCCACAGACTGGGTCCAAGTCCTCCCCAGACTTGTGACCTTGGTCCACTAATCACTGTGAGTCTCAGCTTCCCCATCTGGAAAGTGGGTAGCCTCCCCCTCCACTGTTAGGGCCATGTTCCCAACAATACCCTGGAGATTCTTCCTAGGGCGTCCTCTTGACCTCATTGTTGTAAAAAGGGAATTAATATTAGACTCGTGCCAATTATGTATTCAACCCCAAAATCGTGTTTGTTTTCAGCAAAAACCTGGAACCTTCCGAGAACTGGGGTCTGTGCAGACTGTTGGTCGGCTCTGACCACCCCTCTCCCCAGGCACCTTGTCACTCTGCCCTGCGTCAAGGGTTCTGCCCAGGGCAAGTCTCCCTCGGCTTGGCGCTTGGCACCTGCCTCATTCAGCCCTCACACGACAACAACAGGTTGCCCTTGTCTTACAGAGCAGAGACCAGAGTCAGAGCGGCTGAGTCACTTGTTGGGGTCTCTGATGCCAGAGTCCTCGCCTGCCCACCAGTGCAGAAAGTCCCAGAAGCTCTTGTTCTGTCCCTGAGTTCTCCGAGGAGCACAGGACAGGGGATATCTGCTGGACGAGGCCATCCTAGCCGAGGGGACAAGCAGAGGGAAACTAGCACCTCCACTCCCCCTCCTTTCGCCCCATTCCCGCTGGCCTGTGGAAGATGCAGCCGGGCAGGGCTTCCTCTCGCCGCTTCAACTCCCTGGCTGTTTCGGTTCCCTCTTTCTGGGAGCTGCCCTGAACCGAGTTACGCAAGGGCCGGGAACACATCTCTTCTGCCTGCCCTCTCCGGCCAGGGCTGGGAGTGTGGACAGAGCCCTCCTCTCATGGTGGCAGGGGGCAGTGGGGAGGAGGTGTCCCATCCCCAAGGGGGGACAGCGGAGGCCCAGAGAGAGATGGGACTCACCCGAGATCCCACACATAGGGGCAGCAAAGCCCCCTGCCGGGCTTCTGCCCAAGGCCCACCGCCCTCCTCCTCTGGTGGGCAGGCGTACGTGAGCATCATCAAAACTGGAAGGTGGGAGGAGAAGGCCCTTTTCCACAGTCCAGAGACACTCGGCTGGCCTGGCAGTCCAGGCCAGGGAGACCGATGCACAGAGAGGAAAGGCTGTGGGACGTGGCCAGCCACCTTCCACTCAGTAGGCTCATCCCCATGTGCGTTTGCAGCCCCTGAAGCCCCTCGGAGTGGCCATTGGGCTTCTGTTTATGCATCCACCCACCAGGGAGGTACAGCTGTCTGTCCCGAGAAGGGGCACGATGCTGGCCAGAGCCCTGGGCTCTAGCGGAGCTGCCCCACCTGCACATGGCTTCTCTCCTTCACAAGCCAGGCCACGTGCCTGCAGTGCTACTGCCTTAGAGCCACTACCTAGAGGAAGAATGCCATGGATGAAGGCAGAGATCAAGGCTACCCTTTCACAGCCACGGAAGGCCAGCGACTGCCAGCAGACCACCCAGAGCCAGGTGGGAGGCCTGGAGCAGGCTCTCACACAGCCCTCCAGAGGAGCCCACTCCACTGCAGTGGTCTTGGACTTCTGGCCTCCAGGGCTGCCGGACAGAAGATTTCTATTGTTTAAGGCCCCAGTGTGTGGTACTCTAATGGCAGCCCTAGGAAACCAATATGCCAGTCAATACTTCCCTGCAGACATAATTCAGTGCTCTGACCTCGCTACCACAGGCCTGTCCTTGTGATTCATGGGCCTGGAAGCGTGCCGTCTACAGCATCCGTGCCTGGCTTCTTCGGCTCCGCCTGTGGTTTTGAGCGTCATCTACATTGTGTATGCATCGTTAGTTCATTCTCTTTTTACCGCTGTGTAGTATTCCGTTGTGCATGGTAATGATTGATTGGGTTTATTCATTTTCCTGTTCATGGACATTTGTGTTGTTTCCAGTTTTGGGTTATTGTTTGGTTCGCTCTAGGGGCAGACACAGTTCCCGTTTCTGGGGAGGCTGGTTCCTTGGGGGACCCTCAGTGGTAGTGTCACACTGGTTAGGACAGGCAGTGGCAGATACCAGTTTTCAGAGTTCTCTGTTTTTCCTTCTTAGTTACTAAGCAACCACCTAGGGTTTAAATGCTCAGAAAAGAGGAAACAGGCAAGGAGCACTGAACAGGACCCAGAGGGACTGAAATTTGATTACCCCTGGGGTGTGGCCTGCTGAGACCTCCGGGGCCACTAGACTCAGCCCTGAGGAGGAAGTCAGCGGTCAGCCTGGGCAGTGGGGCAGAGCAGGGGGGCACCTGCTGGCTGACAGGGGTGGCCTGGCCTGCACCGCTCACCTGTACACCCGCTAGGAGTCCCCAGCATAGGGTTTGATGGAGAAAACAGAAAGGATTATGTTCCCAGCTCACTCTGGGGCCTTGAGCCATTCGCTGCCCCTCTTAGGGCCTTAGGTGCCTCCTGTATCAGATGGACGCAGGTCTATGGCCGCCTTGGCAGGTTGGCGGGGACAGTGGAGGCAGTAGGAGCACACTGGTGAACTGCGAATAGCTGTGCCTGGGGGAGAGGTAGCACCATGGTGACACTGAGTCACTTCTAGGACAGCAGAGCCCACGGTGCTGAGCAAGCGTCCATCTCCATCTCTTCCAGACAGCCCCGGAGGCCAGCGGAGCCCTGGGGGCAAAGTGGCTCTCCTGCTGTCCTTGTGCAAGAGAGGCCGCCCTGTGTGAGTGGCTGCTTTCTCCCTCCCCCTGAAGCCCTGCCATTTCCCGGGCTCGCAGGGGACTGCCACATTGCCCCAGCCTGGTAATGCTCTCTTCACAGCCTCCCACGGGCAGTGGCCCACCCCCTGCCCTCTGCCCAAAGGGGCTCCCTTTTCTCATAAGCCTAGGGTGCTTTGCTCCCACCTGACTGTCAGGAGAGAAGAAGGACATGGCTGATATCCTGGACACAGCTCTCAGGTCCCTGGGGACACATGGCCATAGAGACTGGCCGAGCTGAAACCCAGGAGGGAGCCAGTCTTTCTGGGGGCCTCTCCTAGCAGGAATCCCAGGCTGGGGGTGCTCAGCCTCTCAGCTGTGGGATTGCACTTCTGCAACCGAAAGGAAAAAGGAAGAGGCGACCAAACCGGTGAGAATTCTTACGCAGCACTTCCCTGAACCACAGCTGTAATGGTTGTTTTCAAAAGTGCCCGTCTGGGATCCACTTCCTCCCAAGAGCTCACAGCGAAAGTGCTGGAGCCAGCTGTTCCCCTGGAGGTAAGGTAGGTGGAAGGTAGAGGGATTTGAACCTGCAGTGAGGGAAGGAGCCCTGGTGGGCCTGGGAGCGGGGCCCCACTGGCTTCTTGCCAGGCGCACACCCTGAAGTGTCTTCCTCCTGCCTTGTTCCAGAGGCGGTATTGGCAGGGCTGGGGTTCTGCTTCCCCAGAACAGCTGGGGTCCTGGGGACATGGGTCTCAGCTACTCTGGGGAGAGTGTCTGCCAGCTCTGGAGTGCTCAGAGAATAAGGTCACATGAGCAGCAGTGAACCCTTCTTTCAGAGGGTCACTCTTAGGGTCCCTGGGTCATGGGGTTGCTTCTTACTAGAGAACTCAGTTTCTGGCCAGGCCGAGGGCTCGAAAGCCCAGCCCAGCTGTCCTGGACCCGGCTTGCACCACATTCTGCAGGGAGAGTCTTTCTGCATGTTGGGGCCAGGGCGGGGTGTGGGTAGAGGTGTGTGTGTGTATGTATGTATATCAGGGAAAAGGGGGTGTCCTGAGGGGCCCACCCCTCACCATCAGACGGGAAGGTCCCCATTATTACCCAGCTTCATCCACTAGGCAGGAGGGGCAGAGGGGCAGGGACTCAGAGGGACATTGAACCTATACCACATGTGACAGGCTCCCTGTCCCACAGCCTTTAAGGGCCAGAGTCCAGTATGGGGTCAATGTAAACCAGATTCCATGTGATTCTCATTTAGCTGTTCAGCGAATGTGCCCCCAGACTCCTGCTGTGGCCAGGCCCTGTCTGCCCGGGGCAGTGTGGCAGCTCGGGCCACACCCTGCCCTTGGGAGGCCTTGGAGAGACGGGAGGAGGGGAGCTCAGGGAGGACAGGACAAGGACCCAGAGCTCTGGCACGTCATGCAAGGAGGAACTGGGTGGGGAATTGGCCAGGTAGGTGCCCAGGTCGGAGGGCAGGAAGCGGAAACTACCTTCCTAGAAGAGATTACATTGACTTTCGGCCTTTAGAGAAGGGCAATAACTGGACACAGAGTTTGGGATGGAAGGTACATTCTTAGTAGAGAAAACTGTGAGCAGAAGCCTAGTGCTGGGAAAGTGTGTGATTAGTTGTTCAAACCCACTCAGCCCTGTCGGAGGCTGGTTTCTGCTGCAGGTGGGGGCAGGTCCCAGGCCACACGGCATTGGTGGCTCTGGTGGGGAGCTCGTGACCCTCAGACCCGTGCAGGAACAAAGCTGGCCAGTGTGAGTAGCCTTCCCACAGCTGCCAATGAGACTCTACAGGACAAACCGCCGGAGGCGGAGCGGCTGAGACAGTGTGTGTGTGTTTCACACTGTGGCAGAATATTGCCCGTGACCCTCCATGGAGCCTCGACTCGTCCTCGAGCAGGAGACCTTCCCAGGCGATGAGGACGAGACACTCGCAGCGTTCAGGCCCGCGAGCACTTGGCTTCCTGTGGGAATGTGCTAGCTGTTTGTCTTCCTCCTTTGGGTGCCCAGGCAGCCTCTCTGATCTCCCAGGAGCAGATGGGGTTCCCCTCTTCTGTGCCCCCCCGTAAGCCTGATGCTAGAAGCTCCTGTCTCTCCTCCAGCTGGGGGCTTGTTCTCCTACATCCACTGAGCCCCAGCAGCCGGTCAGAGGAGGGCCCGGCAAGGGTTCTCTTGTGACTGTCAGACACGAGGAAGATAGATCCTGTCTGTCCTCCCTTTTCCGTGAAGCAGGGCCAAACTGTCCCCAAATACAGGTAGTCACCAGAATCCCACTCAGCAAGCTAGAATGTCTCATACTGTGCCTAGGCGAGGTCAGACATACCCACATTACAGAAAAGAACATGACAATCAGAGAGGGCAGGTGGCAGGCCCCACTGACAGACTGGGAGAAACGGAGCTGGGCTGGAATGCGTACCAGTGCCCACGGTGGGCAAGCGTGTCTGGGCTCAGTGAGTCAGAGGTGGGTCTGACCCCAGCCACACCTGTGTGTCTGTGTTCCATCCTTCCCAGGCTCACATCCACGGACAGACACCTCACGGTCCTGCGGGTAACCTGCACCACCCCACCCAGGACCCCGCCGTCTTCACCACGGTCCCCCCAAGGCTGCAGCACACCAGCCCGCTGCTGGTGGGGCGGGGCCTGGACACCCACCTCCGGCTGCATCTCCCTCACCTGTCCCGCCAGCACCTGTCCCTAGAGTCCTAGCAGGAGAAGGGCAGCGAGACACTGGCCTTCAACCTTAAGGCCCTGAGTCTCAGGGGCCAACTGCGGGTCCACGGGCTGACGCTGAGATTCCTAGAACAGGCCCCCCTGGGCACCTTCAACAGAGTAGTCTTCTCTGGGATCCAGATGGTGATCCAAGTGGAGGGAGGCACCTCCCTGGAGGCCTTTGTCTGCTGCTTCCAAGTCAGCCCCTCACCCCTGATTTGCAGGCCCCAGGCCGAGGAGACTGACGAATGGGAAGACATCCTGGAGGAGCCACCTGCCCCAGGTTTAGAGCAACTGGCTCCAGGCCACCTGGGCTTTCTCCATGGCCCTTCCCAGACAGGGGACAGCTCACCCCAGCCAAGCACGGGAGGACGACCAGAAATACAGCTCCGGAGGGAGCCCACAGACGGCACGCTCTGCTAGCCCTGCTGCCGAGAACACGCCTTGGCTGAAACAGGGTTGGAAATATTCGAGCTACAACAGGCGACGCTGACAAGCAGGCCTGCCTGGCTAATAATGAAGCGATTCTGCAAACACGAACAGCCCGGGGTGGGGGCGGGGGAAGTGCCCTCCGCGCTTCCAGCTCTGCAAGGCAACGGGAACGTCATATACTTTTAGAGGCGCTGAGGGGCTCTGGGAGCGCTCCTCAGTGTTTTTCCACATTTCACGGTCTTGTCTGACTAGGAGTTACTTTATGTTGCTAATTTCGTGTGCTGCTTAAGAGCCGGAGTTTGAGGTTGTAGCAGGAACGCAGGGACACATGTAACAATTACGTTTGTGGTAGCTGGGGGTTACCTTCGGCTCTCAAATACCCACAGGCACTGGGGGCTTAGGGAAGCCTGTGTTTAATAAACTACAAGTATTTCATTAAGCTGGCATGCCCAATAGGAGCCCCTGGACCCCAGATGGGCTGCGTGCATGCTACATTGTCACAAAGAGGCAGGGGCGGGGACTACAGAAGAGGTGTAAGAGGAAATTGGAAAGGTGGGGGCTCACATTTCTGGAAAGGATATAAGCAGAGCTCAGGGCTTCCTGGGCATGGGGAGCTGGGGGCTGGGCCTGCCTGAAAATCTGTTGTCACCGTCATCCTCCTCATCCTCATGCTCTGCCACTCTCGGTCATTTCTGGATCAAAGCCTTGGCTGACCAGAGGGCACAGGTCTTCAGGAAAAGGCAGCTTCCCAGAGAAAGGGGCTGTTTCAGGATTAATTCTGTGAGAGGCTGGGTGGGAGGTTGTGTTAGAATTCAGCCAGCAGTTATTGCACTCAGGGTAGGTCATACACCAATGGGGCAGGGTGGTCTTTTCAAATAAGGGACCAGTAGCAGGCAGGCCACGGGTGGGATAGTTTTCTCAGTGAGCAGAGGACCGGAGGAGAAGTGTCTGTGAGATGCTTTATCCCTTCAGCCTGTGTCTGAGGGGCACAAGAGGCAGGAAGACGCTGCATGAGGACGTGATGGCGGATGCATCAGTCAGCACCGTCTTGGCCACGGCCCAGAGCCAGGAAGGCCATGGCTGAGCACAGGCATCCCACGCAGGACTTCAGCTCGCTATGACCATGGCTTCCTGTTCTGTTCCCACGAGACCTCGAGCTCCATGCGGACGGGACCGCGAATTGTCCACTGTTGTGTTCCCAGCAGCCATCATGGAGCTGGGCAGAGGACAGACGGACAGACAGGTGCGGGTGGTCAGGAAAGCAGTCACTTTGGCTGTGCCTGGGCACGAGCCGGCTTTCCCGGGGCAGGAAAGGGCAGTGCAGGCCGAGCAGCTCGAGCAGGGCGGCTGCGAAGCCATGGGCTGACAGCAGGCAGAGGCACACAGCTGTCACCTGCTCGGGGCCTCGGTGGGGGCATCCTAGGCCCTTGGGCTGGGTTGGAATAAGGCCGGTGCTTCTGCCTCATTATTGAGCCCCCTCAGCCCAAAATCAACCAGCTCCCCGGGTGTTTGTAATTCTGGGCGGTGACCGCTGAGGAAGGTTGACAGATTTGACAGTGCCCCATGGCACCGAGAGACAGCTCCCCGCCAGCAGGTGTCCTGCCCCAAACAGAGGCCCAGAGGGGGGCCAGACACCTGCAGGGGACCCTGGGAGGCACGCAAGCAGAAGCAGTCAGGATGGCTGGATGGAGCCTCGGCCTGCAGCCCACCAGGTCTCCACAGGACCTGGTTCGACCCTCTCCCCAGCCCCCACCTCCACCCGAGTGCAATGGAGGCCAGCCCCTGCTGACCTCCTCCCTATGCCGGCACTCACCCACACAGGCCAGGCAGTCCAAGAGACTCTCCGTGGCTGTCGGGGGCTAAGATGTGCCTTGCTGGAGGCATCTGCGTTTTGAAAGGAGGGACTGGAGGAGTGAGTTTCCTTGCAGGAAGAGTGGCCTGACAGGGTCCGCAAGGGGCAAACATTTCCGCTTTCCCTCAAATGCATGGTCCCTTCATCCATGTACAAAGCCAGACATAATCCAGGGGCTGGCTCCAGGTCTCCCTGTGACTAAGTCGTAGAGCTGAGACAGGAACTGAGAACTCGGTCTTTCCACAGCAGCACACTGGGTGGCCAGTTCTGCAGTCCGCAAAGGAATGAGCAGGAGCGAGTGAGCCCCAGGTAGTGTGGACGGTTCATCAGCACCTGCAGGGCCTCCCCCACCCCCACCCTGGGCTGCAGGCTGGGAGACCTGCCCTCCACTGTGTGGGCCCTGTGTCCTCTTCTTCCTCCACTCCCAACCCGTGGCATCAGGTGGTGCCGATGTTGCCAGCGGTTAGCCGGCTCCCAGAGAATCACACAAGACCCTCAGGACCCTCCAGCTGCTCTGCTGCAGCTCTCCCTGCATTCCGTGCCCCCACACACCCCACCATGCCAGGCGCCCATCGCCCGTGCCAGGTTGTGGGGCGAAGAGTAAACAAACCCAGCTCCTCCGCCTTTGAGAGGAGATCCCGCAGTTAATGAACTCTGTTCACATTGCAGGGCTGTGATCGCTCTTACCTTGAACGTGAACTCGCGGCCGGATTACAGTGAAATAAAACCTACCATTTGAGTTACATTCTCAGCTGATTGGAAACATGCATTACCTCCCCATGACCGGGCTGTGAGAAGGGAAGTTATTATCTTTCTTCAGAGTCTGTAAACTCTTTATGGCTGAGGCAAGCTTTAATCCCTGCTGGAGAAAAAAAAAAAAAACTGATCTGGGAATAAATTGCTCTCATTTACCTTTGTTTTCCAATCACATGCTCCAGAGGGAACAAAACATCCTAAGTGAGGGGATGTGGGAAGCCAGGTCATCCCAGACAAGAGAGTTTAATTATTTTCTTCTTCAGGCCTGGGGCTGACAGGGCCTGCCAGTGCCCTGGCGTGGGGCTCCTGCCGCATGTGCCACAGAGGCGTGCGCTCCCGCGCGACGCCCGCACTCCCGAGTCACTCGCCTCTGCCTTCTTCTCCCAGGGGAGCATGGCCTCCACTTCCCCCAAACATCCCCTTCTGTGGGTGCGGGGCACTTGCAGCTGCAGTGCCCAGCTCCAGGCACTTGGAAGACCAGGGAGGAGTCTGAGAAAGGGTAGATCGGGATCGAAATCTAGTCCCAGCCCAGGGAAGGAGGAAGAGACCTGGGGGGGGAGGGGGGGCGTGTTTCCGGAGGGGCTTTCTTTCCTCCTCTGTTATCTCTGTTCCCTAACACGGAGCTCAGGTCGAGCAGGTACCCAGCAAAGCCACTGGGTCGCCTGTCCTCACTGCTGGAAGGAGTCCCAGCTGAGATGTCTGCCTATTTTTCCTTTAAAGATGCAGCAGCATGGGTGGGGGTGGGGGTTCCTCTGAAGATAGCAGAGACCGACACCTTTGGAGGGAGAGCTCAGGCAGGCAGCCAGCCCTGGGGCTTCTGTAGTTGCTTCTCGGAGCCTGGAAGCCTTCTTCCACTCACCTGCCATTTGCTGGGCTAAGAAAATGGACCCTACCTATCACATCACCTTGCTTGGGGGGATGTGGCGGGGAGTGTATCAGTCAGGATCCAGTTGGGAAAACAAAAGTCACTCTAAGTATTTCAAAAATTTAACTCAGGAACTGGCACACAGGCAGGTGCACACAGGCAATGCAATTCACATTCGGAGATCGGCCAGAGCAGGAAGGTGCTGCCACCCCGGGGCTACGGGGGTCGCTGAGGGAGATGGGTCCCTGGAGGGAAGAGGAGACGCAGCTGCGTCAGCTGCCGAGGTGCTGAGAGAGAGAGCCACACACCCTGGCTTCTCCCTTTCCCACGGTGCGGGGCCCCCACTGGCTGGGGCCACCCAGAAGGCAGCTAACCAGCAGCCTAGGCAATGCGGCCCATCGGCCAGAGCAGGGGAGGCAAACGGTCAAAGTCAGCCTGGAGAGTATGCCCACATCAGTGCCCCTCGGTCCCAGCCTGCGGCCCAGCCAGGCACGGAGAGGGGCCCACAGCAGAGAGGACTCCACAGCCCAGGGCCTCCGGGAGGCATCATCGCCCTCTACCAGGGGTGTCCCCACCTCTGTGGCCTCTGGCGTCTGTAAGAAAGGAACCAGAAAGGCACAAAGGATGAGTGTCATTCAGTGAGGTACAAAGAAGAGCTGGGTTTGGTCTGGCCTGGCCCCCATAATCCCACCCACTGGGACACCTGCTTTGGAGCCCCGCCCCTCCCATCCCCAGCCCTCTGCTTACTGGACTCAGAAACGGCCTTCCTCCCCTAAGCCCCTTCTCCTCGTGCGTTAAGTGGGGACACAACTGGTACCTGCCTCACGTCTGTGACGACAGAAACACACCTGGCGGGAGGGTACTTCGTGCCTGCCCCCCGGAAAATGCTCCATCGGTGCCGGTTGATCTCGCTAACCACCACCCACCCCGAAACGTTCCTCCTTCCAGGACCCTGCCCTGACTCTCCCCACTGCGGAGCCGCTCCTTCCCAGCTCCTGGCCAGCACTGGGGCACTCGGAGGGGCTTTCCAGGCAGCGGTCCACGGGGCAGAAGGTGTCCCCTCAGCTGGGAATGTGTGCGCCTGCCGTGTGCTCTGTGCCATGTGGAACCTCCCCCCAGCAGAGCCCCTGACCGGAAAAGCCTGTCGTGGACCAGTCTGGACTTGCCCCTCTCGGATGGAGCAACCACCTGGCACCCAGTAGGGGGTGTATGAGCACCCAGTAGAGGGTGTATGAGGGTCTGTTGTCTGAATCACAGGAGACCGAGCTGAGAGAAAGAATTTGGGTGGGGTCATAGCTGACCTTCAGGCATGAGGCTTTGGGGAGAAGCTCAGACAACAGCAAAGCTCCTGTTCAAAAAGTTAAAATGCATTTTAAACAGCTCACTGCTCAGGGTGGGAGGAGGCCAGTGTGAGCGGTGCGCTCAGAAAATGGACCCACTGTGTGCACAGGCCCCTGAGTCCAGGAGCCAAGGGCAGACCCCGGCAGGACCAGGCAAGGCCCACAGCCCCAGCTCCTCCGCCACCCACAGCCGTGTCCTGCTCCCAGAGGAGCCCTGTCTCCGGGATGCCACATGAACACCCAGCCCCTTGCCACGCAGAAGCACCTGCACGAGGTGCAGAGCTCCCAAACTTGGAGCTCTGCCCTGGAGGCCCTGGAGGCAGGCAGGCGGGATGCGTGGCGTCAGAGGCATCCAGAACTAGCTCAGGGCCTCATTACGGAGGCCTACACGGTCCCCCGTGGACACTCGTTGGAGGCCAAGTGGGGGGGGCGAACAAGACGGGGGCTCCGTCTTTCAGTTTTCCGTTCCTCTCCCCCGGGCCTGTGGTTGCCGTGCAGGTTTCAAGTGGAAACATCAGGAAAGCCTCATGTGGTCTGACTGCCCCGGCCCCTCCCCACCCCCAACACTCACATGTGCACACACACGCACACGCCTGCCTCTAGGCTCCCTCATGCACGCCAGGTAAAGAGTCGGTTAGGAAACCACAGGGTAATTATGAGCCGAGAGATTTGCTCCTCAGTTGCAGAAAGAAAATAGCTCCATTTGAGATTCTCAGCACGCTTTACGAACCGGGGGAATGCTTTGGCTCAGCACGGGGGGAAGTGGAAGCCAAGGGGAGATCTCATTAGAGGAACGGAGCGGGGCACTTGGAGGAGGCCAGCGCAGGCACCCTGGGACGGCTGGGCCAGCTCCGACCACGGTGTCGACCAACTCCCAGTGTCGGTGGTATCGGTTCTGCCACCAGGGTCAGTTTCCAGGTTCCCAGATGATGTCACTGAATTTGGAGTTTCGAAGAGAGGCACAGCGAGCACACCATTAGGTGGCATTTCCACCAGACAGATTCGTACGTAAACGTGGAAATGACCTCAAGAGCACAGACGTGGTGAAACAAAATATAAAACAATTAAGAAGCAGTGAGCTCTGATTACTTATGATCTTTGTACTTGACAGAGTTTATTTAAATATAAGTTTGTACAATTTAATGTTAAATAACGGAGTGTTCGACCGTCAGTCCTCACCAGGCAGTGTGAGGTAGCCCCAGCGCACCACTTCTCGGACAAAGTCGCAGCCCCTCGTGGGAAATAACCAACGTAGAAGCTAGAGAGCCACCTGCACAGAGGCCCTGGAGAGGTCAGAGTAGCCATTCTAAGAAACTGGCACAACCTTTTGCTATCTAAAAGTGGATGTGTTTATATGTATAGCGTGAGATATTCAAAATAACCTTAGGAGGATGTTAAACCATCCCGTACTGCAGATGAGGAACTGAGGCTGAGAGGGGAAGCAGGCCCAGATCCACCCAGCTGGTACGTGGGGGACTCAGCCCCTGATTTATGCTAGACCCTTGCTCCTCCCCATACCCCCTCCACCTCTGCCACCCTGGGAGGGGCAGCCTGCTGGCTCTCGCTAAACTTGGGTCGCGAGCCCCACCCTCAATGCCTGCCTAGAGATGTCACCGGGTAATGGTTCACTACTGGGGTCTTGGAACGAGTCCTCTGGCTCAGAACATGCAGCAGGAGACTAAGTAAGAGACCCCATCCCCCTTGTCTCCTGGGGCCTCTCTCTTGGACCTCGGGGGCAGCAGCAGGCCCCCTGGCATTTAGAGGCTGCCTTCCTTCTCCGGAGGAGGGAACTCCAGCTCTCTCTGCCCTCTTGGGCACCGCACCTTGGCGTCTCTGGTAAACTGGGAGCAGACAGTCTTTCACTCAATATCTGAGCCACAGCCAAACCCCAAGCCCCCCTTGACGATGACAGCGGGGCAGTCCCTGCTTGGCCACCCAGGCTGTGTGTGAGCACTCCCCAGAAGCCCCTCAGGAGCCCCAGATAGGCCACCGCCCCCCCCCCAGCCCAGAGCAACTGGCACTGGGTTCCAGATGGGAGCAGGACCCCGTGTGAGGCTTGGATCCCAGACCCCAAACTCACATGTGGCTAGAAACCAGTCCCCAGAAAATCCTCCGGTACAAAGTGACCCCTCTCCCACCTCCCAGAGTCTCCCAGCTTGGCCACGGCCGCTCTGGCTTGTGGATAGGAGACATCCCATTGCCCAGGCCATGTCCCCTCCATCCTGTGTCATTTCAAATGTTCTGGCATATAGGTTTGGTATGCTTGGCTCTTTCAAACCACGCTTTATGGCCTTTTACAGTGTAATCTTGTTCCTGTCCAGCCATTCAAGTTGAATTAAATATCAAACAGATGTGAGTCTTTTTTTTTTCTCTCTCTCTCTTTTTAAAGAAAAAGTTTAATATTAGGGAGCATGCCCTCCTATATGATCAGGAAAGCCATTTGGAGAAATAAGCCCCTTCAAATTAAAAAAGAGTCACATTGGTTAACGTTAAGTTGCTTTCAAGTGATACATTGCGAAGTGCTAAGGGAAGGTGTTTCCAGCAAGCTATAAAGCAGCCAGGAGAAAAGAGGAAAAGATATACGGCCCTAGTCCGGTGGGGAAATTGGAGCTCAGGGAGGGGCGTCCCCCGCCTGGGGAGGAGGCTCTGAGCGTGGAGATGAGCTCACAGATGGCGCTGGGGGGGCCGTCTTCCCCGAAGGCCTGGGGGCGCTGCTCTCTGCAGCCTGTGTGGTCAGGGTGGGAGTGGGATGAGGAGCTCCGTTCTGCTTCGAGAGCCAGCCTGACGTCGGGACGCATTTCTCAGCCTGCACACTTGCACCAGCCTGGCACACCTCGCCCAGCCAGCAGTCCCGGGGTGATCCCTCTATGTCTGCACACGCCGAATGGCTTAACCCCCGGCCCCTGCTGCGGGCTCTTGGATAGTGGGGTCTTTTGCCTTTTGTGGGTCTTGGACGCCTCTGAAAATGCAGAGAAAGCTATGGCTCCTCTTTGGACACGGGAACATGTGCGGACTTGCATGCAACCTCAGAGGTGCATGGTCCCCTAATTTCGACCCTCCCTCTCTCCCTCCCCCCCTACAAGGTAGCCATAGCACAGAGCATTTCGTCACCCAGACACTCAGCCCACGGGACGAATGCCCTTCTCTCGCGGGGAACCCGAGCCCAGGCTGGCGAGCACTCCCACGCCCAGCACTGTGCAGGGCCTTTGCATGGACTGGGACGCTGGGCAGCCTCCAAACCCCTCTGGCTTCTTGGCAATATGCATGCCTGAAGCTCAGCATTATTGGACCTGCCGCCATTCGTGGCTATGAGCCAGGGCTTCTCCAGTGCTGGCTCAGGCTAAAGTGTTTCCATGTGGTCCTTTGACTCACTGAACCTAAAAGGCAGCTCTCCAACTACAGCCAGCCGACTACAAATGACATTTCCATGTGGTGGGGAAAGGGGCCAGAATGCCTCTGATTCCAGCTGGTTCTGGACATCCCGGACCCTGAGATGAGGCCCTGCACACCCAAGCTTTGCCTCTAGGGATGATGGTCAAATGCCCAGAGACCGTGCTCCGTGGGGAGCACGAGGCCTGGCTGATGAGAAACAGAACCAACACTTCCTCAAATCCTGCAGACAAAAGAGAAGGTTGAGTGGAGGGATTTAGAGCAAAGAAAAGCCTAGGTTTGGAGGCAGACAGCTGAAGGCTGGACCCAGCTCTGCCTCTTACTGGCTCGGTGACCTTGGGCAAGAGACCAGCCCCTCCCAGCCTTGGGTCCATCTGTAAAGCAGGGATAGCGCCTGTCCCATACGGAGTTTGGGAGGGTGGGAAGAGAGGATGCGTGTGCAGTGCTCAGCAGCTGACCTATAGCAAGGGCTCGATGTTTGGAAGTTACCTGGCTTTGCCCTTCCCTCCCGGATGGCAAGCCCCCTGTCTGTGGTGTCTGTGGGACCTAGAGGACTGGGAGGTGGGTGAGAGGTAGGTTTACCCCGACAGTAACCACACGGATAACCAACCACGAGTGGAGCAGGAGAGAAGGGAGGGGTGGGAGTCACAGTCTCATGATTCCTGTCTGGGGGGCATGGGGAGGAAGGCAGCAGAAATATCTGCAAGTGGTTTTAGAAAAGGAATCGAAAGCCCACGGGGAGGGGGAGGTGCAGCAGAGAAAGGGCGGGGCCTGGCCCCTGTCCTCCCCAGGCTCGGGACCACACCCAGGTTCCAGAGGGGCTCTGAGCTCAGAGTGGTGAGGGCAGGGCTGGTCACAGGAGATTTCTGGTTGGAGGAGGACGAAGCTGTGCCTTGGACGATGGGGTCTACTGATGGAGAGATATCTACCCTCTATGCCTTGTTGCCCAACGCAGGGCTCCGAGGACAAGGCAGCCTGTTCTCCGGGGTCTCGATTTAGACCCCCTCCACCTCCCAACATGCACAGCCACAGGCAGCCACCGCTCACCTGCACTGCGCTCAGAACAAGAGGTCCTGCCGGAGTGCTGCTCAGGCGCCCAGCCTGGGAACTTCTGACGGCAATGAAAACACAGTTCTCGCACCCTGCAGCGGGGGGCAGCCGCGTGCTGGTCAGAGGCCTGAGGACACTTGCACCCTCCCTGGGTCCTTCCCCAGGTTGCAGGGGCAGAGGGAGCACGTGGGGTCCCGGACTGGGAATTGTAACAGTGGGGAATTGTAACGGTGGGGAAGTCTAACCCACCCACTGTTCTTCTCACATTGTGGCCGTAAGTGCTCACTCTCACTAATATGTGGTTTGTAGATGAACAGCATGTTTGCCTGAGAATCCTAGGAACTAACTTCAAAAGATACAGACCCTGACCTGCAGGCATCCCGGCTTTGGGAGATTTGCTGGTCTCCAAACGTAAAGCCAGGATGACGTGGAGCCAGGATGACTAACCCAGGATGACGCTCGCTGGACTGTCTCCTGTCCTATCAGACTGGACTGTGCTCGTCTGCATGTAGGGAACTTTGCAAGCTCCTCCCTTGGTTGCTCTGTTCTGTTCCCTTCTCGGTCCTTATAGAAACCTCAGCTTCCTCTGAGATGGGAGACGGATTCTGTGACTCAAGTCCCCATCTTCCAGGGAGACGGGCTCTGTGACTCGAGTCCCCATCCTCCAGGGAGACGGGCTCTGTGACTCGAGTCCCCATCCTCCAGGGAGATGGACTCAGTGACTCGAGTCCCCATCCTCCAGGGAGACGGGCTCTGTGACTCGAGTCCCCGTCCTCCAGGGAGATGGACTCAGTGACTCGAGTCCCCGTCCTCCAGGGAAACGGGCTCTGTGACTCGAGTCCCCATCCTCCAGGGTGCCAGCACCTGAATAAACCTCCTTCCTCTCCATCAGCGCCCGCCTCTCGAGTGTTGGCTGTCGAAGCGGCAGGCAGGCGGCCTGCTTGCGGTCACACTATGATTGGGGCTGTGCCCCAGGATCCCGGCACACCCTCCCTGGCCCTGGGACCTCACTGGGGTGGCCACATTCATTCTAGTGGCCCTGCTTCTATGTCCCCTGGGGGCAGGGTCTCAGCCACAGGTTCTCCTCCAGCCTTGGGGACACGTATGTTTCATTGACCTTGACTGATGTCACGGATCCTCTCTCATCCTCGTAGGAATCTGACAACTTAGAATATTCATATCTTCCTCTCAGTGAATTTTCCTTTAAATTATGCATTTTAATATCAAATGGTTTAAATACACTTGAACGAGCAGTTACTCACATCTCCTTCCAATCTTCATTGGAGACACGTTTCCTCACAGGTGTGACTGGCGTGCACGGACGGTTTCTCCAGGGCGGTTTGCGTGGCATTGGACTCGTCACGTTGGTCGTTCTGGTTATTCACTGTCACATCACCGACACGCCTCTGTCTGTAGCTGGCTGATGGGCATTTTCATTTGGTCACAATTGTTTGATGCTGTTTTTAAAGTTACACCCTAAACTATTCAGGAAATAATGTATCTTTGGGAACTCCTTTAGGGATGTTCCCAGGATGTCCCCAGAGGCAGGATGCCCAGTCGAGAGCTGCATGCAGATTCTCTGTGTGCATGTTACCCATCGTGGGCCCGAGGTTCTAGGGATGGTATTCCATTCATCCATGTGCCAACCCAGCATGTTCATTCCAATGATTCCCATTTCACAGATGAGAAAGTTGAGGAGGGCGGGGTGGGGGTGGACATTTGCCCAGAGCCCCCCCTGTCCCTGTAGGTCCATTTCTCGGCACGGCCCCTCCCTCCAGGCACACTACGGATCCAAGGGAGGCCGGAGTGCCTTTACCACGGCAGACAAATGGTAGAAATGCTTGGTGGCATCATGGGGACATTGAGGGGTGGGGAGAGCTGCTTCTTTAGCCTCTGAAACAAGCCCTGCAGATGGCCATCTCAGACGAAGCTCGAGGCTTCCCCTCCAGAGACCCTTTAAGCCAGGGAGGGCCTGCTTTTCGGGGACCTAAGTCCTTCAGAAGATGTGAAAATGGGGGCAGGTCAACCACATGAAGTGCTGGCTACAATGTGTAAACACTGCCTCAGGGCGCTGCTAATCTCCCAGGTCAGGCCCTGGTGCCACCAGCTGCCCACTGCAGGCACAGGGGCTGGGGGACTCTCGCCAAGTCGCCTGTGTGACCCTGTGTCAGTGGCAGCAGTCACTGGGCTCCTGGGGCCAGACAGGGGATCATTTGCTGGTACCTCTGTCTGCCCTGTGGTGGCCTGATTATCCTGCCCAGCGTCTTCTAGATGCAAAGCTGCGGCAGCCGCTGGGCCAGAGAGGCCCCGAGCTCACACAGGCACCCCCGGTCCCCAGTCGTGCCCCTGGGCGAGGTGCAGGGGCTAACCAGAAACACCTGTGTACATGGAATTTCCTGCCCCGGTTCAGCCTTCATTTCCTCCTCCAGTAAAAACCCAAGGCGTGTGAAGGTGAAAGAAATCAGCCAGTCAATCACCCAGACGACGGCCACCAGGGCCGCAGAGACAGGACTTTCTAAATTAAATTTTAATTCCCACCCGATGGCCTGGCCTGGACAGCCGTGATTCAAAATGCACCACCGGCCGCCTTGGCCAGGCAGATCCCCGCCCAGGTCCTGGCAGGAATTAACCTCCTCACTGGGCCAGAGGACGGTGCCATCTGCCCTGGCCTTCAGGTCATGGAATGAGACCCTGGGAATGAGAGGGACCCCTTGCCTCTCCATCTCGTTGTGCAGCTGCCAGGGCTGCCCAGCTGATTAGCTGCTCACTACCCCAGGCCGTTTGAATTATTAGGTGCTGGAGAGATCAGAGCCCACTGGTGACTCGGGGACATTCACCAAGACAACATCAAAGCCGGGGGCGCCAGCTCCAATGTGAAGGATGATGGTCAGAGCTCTGGGGTCTGTGCTCCGTCCTGGCCCAGCAGGTTCAGGTGAGGAGAGAGTCGTAAAAATGCCTCCGTTTTTCCAGATCATTTTTCCAGAGATTCCTGTAGAGGAGGTGGGGCCTAGATCGAAAAGGAGAAAGATCCTGAACTGCCTGTTTTCTGGTCAAACCAGCTGGCCTGACCGCAAAGCTGGCTGGAGCTAGGTCAGCAGACTGAGTACACCGCTGGAGGCTAGGGTGTGGCCCCCCGGCTCTGCGCCTCAGCCAGCAATGGGCAGGGCAGGGAGGTGGCCTTGAGAGGCATACTGGGGTCACAGAGATCAGTGCTCAAAGCCCAGCATGTGCCCTCCTGCGAGTTCCCTTCCCTCGGTCTCCTTCCCTCTTGTGGTGCCTAAAATGGGGAACAGCGAAAGCCCCTCCTTTACACAGTTGTCACGAGGAATAGGTGAGTGTCTGCGTGGTATGTTGTACTGAGGACCTTGGCGACCAAGGCTGCAGAGGAGCCTCTGCCAGGAAACTTCTGTTTCTCTGCCTGCCAGGGGCATGTCAGCGAGTCACCAGGGAACATGCCCCCTTCAGCAGAATCAGGAGGTGAAGACCCTTGCTTCAGGAGGGCCTGACCCCATCCTGGACACCCACAGCCCCACTCCCCGCTCAGCCTTGTGCAAGATGCACATACCGCCCCCCACATCCTGCCTGTTGGTCTCCTCATCAAGGGGCTCAAACACAAATAACTCATCACGGGTGACCGCGGGTGAGCCAGGGGATGGCGGAGTCAGCCCAAACCCTTCCTAGTCCCCGAGAGGCACCCAAGGGAGGACAAGCACCTGGGCTGGAGGCCGGGACCAGCTCCCCAGCGGGACTGCAGAACTCTCATTGGAAAACAGCAAGCGTCCAGGTTTTAATAGTTGCCGTCTGCCATCTTTTAAAAATAGCTTTATGATTTAAAAAAATAATATATGCTCATTATAGCGTACTACAACTCCACAGCATAACACAGATGAATCTCACCAACAATGCTGAGGAAAAAAAAGGCACAAGAGTCCACACGGCACGATTCTGTTTATATAAAGTTATAAAACAGGCCAGTGGGACCCATGGTGTTTAAACCAGGAAACAGGTCATCCTCGGGGGTGGCAACTGCAAGGGGACACGAGGGGGACTTCCAGGAGGCCTGGCGATGTTCTGTTTCTCGACCCGGGTGCTGGTTACACAGGTGTGTCCACTTAGTGGAAATCCCCTGATCTGCACACTTAAAATTTGCACACTTTTCTGCATATGTGTTATATTCAATAATACGTTTTCTTCAAGTAAATTTTTGGATCCACAGCAATGCTGCACATATAAACAAATAAACATAAAACATCCATGCTCAGTGTAGAAAAATGTATTCTTTTAAAAGAAAAAGTGGAAAATTGGAAACATGTCACTCATTTGACCCTCCTGTGCTAATTCCTTTTATGTTTTAGTCCATTTCCTTTCCACCTCTTTCCATGTGTGATACGCGTGGTTTTGATACATTCAGTATTATTCCTGTATGTGCGACTTTTTTCCCTAACATTATGTTGTACGGATTTGTGCACACATCCTTAATGACTCCAGGAAACTGTCCTGTGACTCTGTAATCTGACACCGTATGGACAGAAACGTTTTAACCCAGTGCTTCTCAACCAGAGTCAGTTTTGTGTCCCCCGCCCCGGGGCACTCGGCAGTGTCTGGAGACGTGTTGGGTTGTCACGATTTGCAGGAAGTGCTGACTATTGGCCTCTGGTGGGTAGAGGCCAGGGACGCTGCTAAACCTCCTACAACCCCAGGAACAGCCTCCGCAACAAAGAGTATCCTACCCCAGATGTCGACAGTGCTGAGGCTGAGAATCCACGCTTAATCACGCCCTTACTGTCGCACACACAAGCTTCTTCCAGCCTGTACTGTTACTGACAAGGCAACAGCAAACCTCCGATTCTCTCTTTAGCCTCAGTGTCTGCTGGCGAGCTCACTGTTCAGGCTATTTTAAAGCGTTTTACGTACCTCTAGACTGCCTTCCAAAAAGTGGTCTGGGCGTACCCTCACCATCCCCGGCCTTCCTCCCCTTTCTCTAGTGACAGGCTCTGGCCCCTCGGCCTCCAGACTACAGGCTCAAGGGCCTCCCATCCCCGAAGATAGCCCTGCTCACACGGACTCCCCCGCTCACTAGCGCTTTCTCAGCAGAGTGTCCTGGCAGAGCTGTCCACATCCCGCTCCCTCACCCTTCTCCCGGCCCATTGCTCCCCCACCGCTCCACCGATACTTCCCTCAGAGCCTCAGGGTCTCAGAGGACCCTGAACAAATCTTCAAGGCTGTTTTTCAGTGTTCGATCTGCCCTCTGCTGATCTGCCCCAGGCAAGCACCCCAGTTCTCTTAGAAGGTTGCTGAAGACCCCTGCACTGCCCCTCTTGGGGATCGTCACCCCAGGGTTGGATCCCACCCTATTCTCACCCAGGAAAACGGAAATGATTTGAACTCAGCCCGATTTCCTGAACTCCCGACTTGAGGTTTCAGCTAAAACCGTGCAGTTTGGCCTCTTCCCCAAGGCAGGACATGCAAGTCATCCAGATTTCACCTTCTCGGGGTGCTTTTCATAAAATAACAATCATAAATGCAGTAAGTAGACTTGGCTGAAATCCTGGCTCATACAAAGCAGCCTTGAAGCAAACGCATTTGGCAGGGTGACCAGGGAAATTTGAATATGGACTTGGTGTCAGAAGTTAACAAATTACTGTTAATTATGGGGTGTGACAATTAATGGTAGGGTAGTCGTGTAAAAAGAAAGAATCCTTGTTGGTGAAGGATGTATTACAGTTTTTAGAGGGGAATGGTTAGGATGTCTAGGTTTGCCTTAAAATATTTTAGATAAGTCTAAGAAGTACATCAAATAAGCTTGAAAAAAAACAGTAATAATCATTTAATTGAATCACGGAGTTCATGGAGGTTCACTTTAAAAAAAAAATGTTTAGACATTCAAAACCCCCAACAAATCCGGCCACACGGCTCCTCTGCTGGGAACCCCATGGTATCCCCTACTGCCTCGAGGTCCAGTCCAGGTGCGCACGTGTCCCACCTGCCCAAGGGGCCTCCCAGGGCCAGGCGCCGGCCACTCCCCAGCCTCCTCTCCCCCGGCCCCTCCCCCCTCCCCCCATCATTGTAATTCTGCTTGAAAAGCAGGGGAGACTAACCCGTCTTCTCTGCCTACAAAAACCTAGCCATCTTTCAAGAGTCTCTTCACAGTGTCCCCTCATTTCTGAACTCTTCCCTGAGTCCTCCCATCTCTGAACCCTCAGACCATGCCACTGGCCCTCCCTCCACGCCCTTGCCCTGCCTGCTGGTCAACTATTCTACAGCTGCCAGTTTTCATTTGTTCTCCACTCTCACCTGCCACCCCACGCTCCATGTACCACCACCCTGGACTGAGCTCCCTGTGGGCGCAAGCTGTGTCTTGTCCACGGCGCCTTCCCAAGGGACTGGTGCAGATGTAACTCCTGGTTGTGATTGTGTAAAAGTCAGTGAGACGAAGTAGTGGGCTCCTTCTTTCCTTCTCTTTCCCTTCTGAAGATGAGCAGTCCTTGCATGTGAGTTTCCAGGCTGGGCTTTTCCCTGGGCTTTACTCTGCATGGGGCCTATTTGAACAGGGTCTGAAAACGAGTCTTAAGGTGTCAGGGTGGCGGTGTAAACAAAGCTCAAAGAACACCCAAGTTGCTAGGAAACAAAAGGACACAGTGCAAATTCTCAGATATCAGCCCACAGATGTTTTGTAATTGCTCGGGGTCATTTTAGTAATTTGCTTACTTACCTGCAAGGTAAGATGCAGTAAAAAAAAAAAACCCACAGCAAATCCTGCCAATCATTGGAAGGACACCAGAAGTGAGATCAGGCACCAGTAATAGAAGAAACGCAGACCTGATCTGGCACTGAGAATATTAGGGAGAAAGGAGACAGCATGACCCACTCTGAGAGGTGGTCAGGACCCAAAGTCACCTCCTGCCTTGGGCTTTCACCAGACCCAGCAGAAGAGCCTGTCTGGGGAAGTGCAGGCTGGAGAAGGGTGCGCGACTGTGCTGGCAGGGAGGTGGGGCGATGGCCTGTGAAGCCCTGGATCTCAGGGCCACAACGCTGGTTGTAGTGACCCTGCTAGTCCTCTGCTCCCCAGATGCAGCCTGGGTAGACCAGTCCGCCCAAAGCACGGAGCCGAGAGGCCTGCCTCACCTTGCCCCTAACCGTGAAGTGGGAATGTCCTTTCAGGACACGCTCTGAAAAGCAGCAAGCACGCCTCTTCTGTTTTTGTTTCATTGTTTTTCACAGGAGGGCAGTTAGCACAGCTTACGCAGGCCTGCAATTCTAAAGGAGGCCCCTGGATTACCCACAATACTCGGGAAGCTGGTCAAAAAGGAACTTCTTGGGCCCACCGTGGACTTACTGACTCAAGTCTGGGACCACATCCCAGGAGCCTGCATCTCTGCAAGTTCTTCAGGCAATTTTTTTTTTAAATTATGGCAAAACATAACATAAAATGTGCCATTTTAACCATTTTAAAACGTACAATTCAGGGGCGGGCATTAATCACATCAACACTATTGTGCAAACCTCACCACAGTCTATTTCCAAAACTTTCCATCATCCCATAACCCCCAATTCCCTTAGCCTCTGGGAACCTGTAATCCGCTTTCCGTCTCCCGAATGTGCCTATTCCAGCTAGTCCATGTAAGTGGAATCCTGCGATGCATGCTCTTTCGTGTCTGGCTTATTTCACTTAGCGTAGATGTGTTCGGGGCTTATCCACGTTGTGGCGTGTGTTAGAACTCCATTCCTCTTCCAGGCTGAATGAGCAGTCACCCATTGCACGTGGAGACCACGCTTAGCTCACCCATTCCTCTGTCCATGGACAGTGGGTTGTTTCTGCACCTTCGGCTGTTGTGAATATGCTGCTGTGAACGTGGGGGGATGAACATTTATCTGCCTAAGTCCCTGCTTTCAGATTTCTGCTGTGTATACCTAGGAATGGGATGGCTGGACCACGTGATAATTCTATGTTTTAACTTGGAGAAACACCAAAGTCTTTTCCACCAGCTACACCTCTTTCTGTCCCCGTGTACAAGGGCTCTGTCCCCATCTTGCCAACACTTGTTTGACCCATGTTCTCAATGATAACCATCCTGATAGGGGTGACGTGGGGCCCATTGTGGTTTTTTCAGGTAATTTGTAGGCTCACTGAAGTCAGAGGCCTCTGCTGTGTGTGAAGGGGACAGAACTTTCAACACAGAGCGGTTGGGACTTGGGGGAAAGGGAAGGGATAGTTATCATTTTTCAAAGAATACATTTTTCTCCTCCTCCGCCTTCTTCTTCCTCTTCTTCGCCTCCTTCTTCCTCTTCTGCTCCTCTTCCCCTTCTTTCTTCTTCTCCTCCTCCTCCTCCTCTTCTTCTTCCTCCTCCTCCTCCCCCTCTTCTTCTTCCTCCTCCTCCTCCCCCTAAAAAACACTGCTTCTTAGTGCTGAGGTCAGTAGTCCATCAAGAGCACCTCACGATCCAAAGTGAACCTGACGAGCCTGGGTGTTGCAAGGGCCAGGCTGAGATCTGAGAAGACGAGGCCCATGAGTGTGACTGTGCTGGGGACAGAGGCCCCGGTTGGTGACAGCAGTGCTGTGGGAGCCTACAAGGCAGGGAATCCACCCTCATGAAGCTTTTGCCAGTGGAAGGACTAAGTCCAAGCCTCTCTCCAGGGTTGCATGATTTTATGAGTCAGTTTCATAGGATAACTTTGCCTTTCAGGAAGGGCTGTGATGAGAATGCACAGTGGGGAAAGTTCCACCCAACTTTTTAATAAAAATAGAAATTGAACCAACAAAAAAACACGCCAGTCAGGGGAGGAGAGAGTAGCTTCTCTGCTCCCCACCAGCAGTGTCTGTGGAACAGCCATCGGGGCGCAAGATGTCAGACTTCGTACCCATCCTGGCGGACACCCAACCAGAGGGGTTTCTTGCACTCCGGGATGTCAGCCCGGGCTGAGGGAGACTCTCTCTGGAGGCAGGGGATGCCCCTCATGACCTCCATCATCCTGATCCAGAAGCGGCTGCCCGCTAGCTCGGGGGGGGGGGGCTCCGAGTGTCTGCAAAGGGTCAGGTGGGACCCAGAGTGGACCCCTGACGCCCACAGAGCTGCCCTCTCCCAAATGCCACGTCCTGCCCGAAGTAACACTCACGGCTTTAGGTGGAATTTTGCTTCTCTGGCTACACCGAGCCAATTAGCCTAGAGGAGCTCTGTGGGTAAGCACACTCTCAGTGGGACTTGCAGGAGCCACAGTCAAGAGATCAAATAACCTCCTTGCTCTCTATGCAGCAGGCCTGGACTCCATCAGAGGGACATGCCCAGCCAGCCAAGACGTAACTTTGGTGCAGACAGCAGGGCAATGAGGCAAGCAATAAAAAGGCCTAATCTCTTAAGGCAACATGAATTGTTGGCGAGCACATAAGGGGAACGCAACATTAGCCAAGGATCATTTTCCTCTTGTTATGGATGCCTGCTGACTGCTTGGAGAAAAACAAAGTGGGGGGAAAAATCCTGCTAACACCGGTGGGCAGCAAGATGTAATTTACAGAACTGGTTTCCCGCAAATTGAACAGCCAGCAGTTAGTCGTATGGCAGTCATTAGTGACTTCCATTGACTGAGCGCTTCTGCTGTGACAGGAATCACAGCTTGCCTAATCCCGTGATCCTGAAAAATTAGTGGCATCGTCAGTTAGGTTCGGTGCGATAAGCAGAAGTCACTCGAGGTATTTCGAGCAAAGGGGGATTTTTGTGCAGGGAATCGGATGCTCATAAGATTACGGGAAGGGCTGGAGGAGCACACAAGGGGTGACAGGGAGCTGACGAACATAAGGACCCATTACGTAGCTGAGACATCAGGGAACCGCCATCGCTGCCAACATAGCTACTGTCACAGCCGCCACCTCTCCTTCTGTGGGGCTGGTGACCATCTTTCTTGGCTGCCTTGTAACTCACCCAAAACCAAGCGCGCCTCAGCACGAGGAAGGGGGCTCCCCCAGCTGCACCTTCTAAATGTCCCATGAACACCATCAACTAGTGGGAGTTTCTTCCCACGCAGAATTCTAGCTGCAAAAGAGTCTGCAGAGTTTTCCGGGCTCCCCGAGAAGAGAGGGCGACATTGAGAATAAGCGTGCCTCCTAAGCCTGTTTTTCAGCCGTGTGCAGAGAGGTTAAGTCGCTTGTACAAGGTCACACAGCTGGTGTGTTGGAACTGTTACTTGAGCCCAAGTTTGCAGGACTCTGAAGCCTGTCCTTACCTACTGCTTTCAGGGGGATAAAGGAGAAAAAGCACTCTGCATATTCTAAGCCTTCCTATTAATTATAATTACACTGGTGGTTATTTTAGATCTTTAACATTTAAAGGAGGAGACATCATAGCCCAAATGATATGTAGCGACTCAGTGCTATTGGCATTCCCTTCCTCATCACCACGAGCTCCCCACCCACCCTGGCTTGCTGGCTTCTGAGATAGGGGTGATGTTCTGTTTCTCGATCTGGGTAGTAGTCACGTAGCTGTGTTGACCCTGTGAAAATGCATGAAGCCAATTACTTAGGGGATCTTTTTATTTTTTTATTTTTTACACTTTTTTACATTATGTCAAACTTCAATATACTGCTTATTAACAATAATGTTGGCTAAGTAGACTTCCCCCAGGACTAGAAGAATATTCCATGTTTTAACTGAAAGGTATTTTCCTTCTGGTCTTCAGAGGCTGAAAACACCCTATCCCGTCCTGCTGTCAACTTGGGGTTTGAGAAAACTGAGGAGTGGAAGAGCACAAAGGCTTTGGGGGCAGAAGCGAAGTCATTTCTTTTCTTCCTCTTTAGGAGGTAGGAACATATGCGCGCGCGCGCACACACACACGAGATCCGGCAGAGACCTGCAGCTGTTCACGAACTATTCACCCTACCCCTCCTTCTAGGCAACCATGAGGCTACCCTCCCCTGACGCCCCTGCAGGCAGGTGCAGCCACATGACTGGATTCTGGCCCATGGAACACCCAAAGTGGGTGGAAAGGATGGCCACAATTTCCATGTCTGGCCCATAAACCTCCCCACGTTCAACCTTTGATTGCATTTTGCTACCTACTGGCTAACTGGAGAGTTCAGGATCCCGGGTGCCATGATGTCACGTGCAGGAGAGCCAGTAGGAGAGTCACCCAACCAGGAAAACCTGGGGTGGGACATTGCACAAGAAAGAAAGAAACTTCACGGTGGGAAGCATATCTGTTTCAAAAGTTAGCCTGCCCAGAGGAGAGCCATTTGGAAACTAAGCAAATCCTGCTCTCTAAATCACCCCTACCTCCTTAATCTAGAGCCAGCCCCAAAGCACTTTTTAAATCTGAGCAGTTGAAGTAACCTCTTTCTTGCCTATTACCTATTGACTCTCAGTTAAGTCATAACAGGTACAATTCGCCAATTTCCTAGTTGAGTTAGGGCAAGAGATGGGGGAAAGACTCATTGTTATAAGATGTGTGAGTTGGCCATGGTTTTTTTTTTTTTTTTAATTGTTCTTTCTCCTCCTTTGCTAACAAAGAGCTCAGAATGGCTGCATTCTGGGCCCATTTAATACAGGGGCTAACCGTTCTGTACCACCAGAGGGCAACACTATATAATAGCAGATGCACACAATAACTGAATCCTTGTGACAGGCAGAGATGGAGTCAGCATTTACAGAACGGGGCAGCAGGCAGACACCAGAGCCATGGATGGGGTGGAGGATACCAAGGAAAGCATCTTGGAGATGCATGCTCCCCACCTCCATTTGCCTTGCAATGGTTCCAATGGCTAAGTCGGCCTGTGGTTTTCCTACCTGTATAAAAATTCTCCAGCTGTGGGACATAAGGAACAATTGTGCTGCAACTACCTTCCACAAAAACATTCAAACATGTAGGGCTATTAGAAAATGAAGATGATGAAAAGAAAAAAAAATGGAAATGAAAAGAGAAGTGGGTGAGAGGACGGAGCCCATTTTGTTCTCTGTGGGGCTGGGAGCCCACAAGAGTCTATAGGAAAACAGCAGTTTCTCCAGCAGTAAGTACCCTGTGGGCTCCTACGGAAACCCAGGGTAGTGAGTTCCGCTTCCTGGAATGGGGAGCTGGCTTTTTTGTAGACCCAGCTTCTAGCTGAAAGTAACTAGGAAGGAAGACAAAGGCGTGTCTTTAAATTGTGTGATGGCATTAAAGAGCAACCAACCTTATGTGTATTATAGTAAGTAGATGAGATTTAAAAAATAATAAAATAAATAAAGAACAAAGGAAAGAAAGAGCTACCAAGGATTTCCGGAAGCAAGATCTCAGGGAGAAGGAGAACCCAGGAATCTGAGCCCAACTGTTGGCAGCCCTTTTCCCCTTGAGATATTTGCAATTCAGACTCTTTACTGGAATAGCTCATCAGGAAGTGTCAGCTGAGAAGCTGAGCAGAGCTTCTGACCACCTCTCACCAGGGTGCAGGGACAAAAATTGGAGTTTGAGGCCTGCCAATCAGGAAAGGTTCTGATGAGCAGCTCAGGTTTCCAGTTGGAGTCTCAGAGCTTCAAGATCGATAACCTAGAATAAGAGAGCCTTAGCCCAGCCCTGGCCGAGTTGTTCAGTTGGTTGGAGCGTTGTCCTGTGCACCAAGAGTTTGCGGGTTGCATTCCAGGTCGCGTTCTGGGTTGGGGCACAAGCGGAATGCAGTTGATCGATGTTTCTCATACCAATGTCTCTCTCTCTCTCTCTCAAATCAATAAACATATCCCTGGATGAGGATTAAAAGAAAAAGAGAGAGAGAGAGCGCCTTAGTCCAGATTTCCTAGAAGCCAGATCCACAGGCAAAAGCTGGCATGCTGACACTTTTCTAGAAAATCCAGGGGCAGGGGAGCTGGAGTGAGGCAGAGCAGAGGGAAAACCTATGTGAGGGAGGGTCCACTGAGCTCTACAAAATACCAGTACTCAAGGCTCAAGGCTCATCAAAAACGAGGAAAATCTCATACAGTCACAGACCAGAGGAGGATGAGACATGATGACTAGATATGAACTGATATCCTGGAACAGAAAAAGAACATTAGGGAGAAACTAACGAGATCCAAATAGAGCATGGAGCTTAGCTTAGTCATGAAGCAAGTTGGTTCCTTAGTTGTTGCAGAGGTGCCGTAGTAACATAAATGATTACCAATAGGGAAAATGGGTACATGGTATGGGAACTCTGTATGTCTTTTCAACTTTTCTGCAAATCTAAAACTATTCTAAAATAGAACATTAATTTTTTAAGAAGTATAAACAAGTAAATTAGATCAAATGAATTTTCACTGTTGCAAACAATGTCTTATGGGATTATAAATATCTGTTTAGCATTACTTACAATTAAAATTACATACATATTAAATATTAATAATATAGATGCAAATATAATTGTATTATGTACATAACTAAAACATAGAATGTTGATAGCACAAAAGACAGGAAGAGGGGGTTAAACTGAGTTAAAGTGTCCTAAAATCCTTATGTTGCCCTGACCGGTGTGGTTCAATGGATTGAACATTGTCCCACAAAGCCAAAGGTCACTGGTTCAACGTCTGGTCAGGGCACACGTCTGGGCTATGGGCCTGGTCCTCAGTCAGGGCGCGTGTTAGAGGCAACCAATCCATGTCTCCCTCACACATCGATGTTTCTCTCCTTCTCTTTCTCCCTCCCTTCCCCTCTCTCCAAAATAAATAAATAAATAAAACATTTATAAAAAATCCTTATATTGTCTGGGAAATTATAAAAGTATGCATTTAGATCTCACTCACGTCCCCTGCTAGAGAACTAGCCTGCAATCCAGACATGCGCCTTGATTAAGAATCGAACCGGCGACCCTTTAGTTCACAGGCTGGTGCACAATCCACTGAGCCACACCAGCAGGGCATAGATTAGATTTTAATAAGTCAAAAGTGCATGCTGTAATTTCGAGGCACTGAATGGGTGACTAACACCTGAAAGAAAAGAAAAATAGAATAATAAAAAATACTACAAAAGAGAGTAAGAAAGGAAATGGAACATTAAAGAGGTGGGATAAATAGAAAAAAATAGTAAGTTACAATGCTTAAAGCCAAAAATATTAGTTATAACATTAAAGATAAATGAAGAAAATGCTCCAGTTAAACGTCTAAGTTAGAGGAGATTTAGAAACAACAATGACGACATCAACCAAATCATCTTTAAATACATAATTTAACTATAAGGACACAAAACTACTTTTTAAAATAATGGGATGAAAAAAGATACTCAGTTTAGACAGTAAGTAAAAGAAAGCTGGCATAGCTAACAGAACTTCAAGACAAAGCGTTACTATAGGTAAAGAGACTAACACATGTTAAAAAGGTCAACCCACCAGAAATACAACAATTCCAAATTTGTGTGTACTTCATAACAGGGGCTCATATTATAACCAGTAAAATCTGACATAACTAAAAAGGGAAATGACAAACCTACAATGATAGTAGGAGACTTTTAATACAGTTCTCTCATAACTATAGAACAAACAGCAAAAACCAGTAAGAATGTAAAAGAATTCAACTATACATTTAAAAAGGGTGACGTAAATAATATCCATAGACTACCACCTTCCAAAAGTGAGAGGACAAATATACTTTCTTTACAAGTACAGCTGAACATTTGCCAAAATTGAACATATTTTGAGCCATAAAGCAAATTTCAATGGATTTCTGAACTGAAAGAATTGAAATCATACCAAAGATATTGTCTGACCACAGCTTAACTGGAATTAAGCTAGAAATCAGTAACAATAAAATTACTAGAAAGTACTCAAATGTGTGGAAATGAAGCAACATACTTGTGAATAAATCAGGGGCCAAAGGAGAACTCACAACGGAGGGGAGAAACTGCCTGAATAACAATGAAAATGCAGCACACTAAAACCCGTGTGCCCTGGAACGATGCTCGTGTCTCCCCAGAATTCATGCACTGAAGCTCCCCAGTGTGATGGATTTGGAGCTGGGGCCTTTGTTCGGTAACATGGGCGGGGTCCCCATGATGAGATTAGTGCCCCATAGGAAGAAGACAGAAGAGTCCCAGACCTAGAATCAGCCATTTCTCCAAGGAGTCCTTGGAGGAAGAAATGGCATTAAGAATGAGATCTGGCTGCTAGATGTGCTTATTGCCCACAGGGGTGGCTTTTCTTCTCGGCCCTTTCAGCAGGTAGAGCTAGGGAGTTATAGGGAACATATATATAGTATTTCCTACATATTTATTTATATTTATATAGACCTATTTTAGAAAGGAGCTCACCCCAACGGCTCCAGTCCCAGTTCATCCCCACAGGAGTCTGCCCTGGCATCTTCCTTTCTGTGTTACATGTCCCCTCGCCCCGCAGTGAGAACCTGGCTCCCAATAACATCAACACATTGACTTACTTGCTAAAGCTGATAATAAATCCAAAATTGTTTTAGAATCGATTTTCCTGTACCACTACAAAACAAAAAAAAATGGTTGAGGATTTGTTTGTAATTCTTCCCTGGCTGTCTTTCTCAGCATAGACTGAGAGTATGAATTTCTGTGTTCATAAATAAAGTGGATTACTTCTTTTTTTTCCCTTTTGCTAAGATTATGGTATTCATTTGAAATACAGTTGGGGTCATTGGTTTCAGTTTGAGCTCAGTTTTAGGAATTTTCTCCCTGCCCATTCTTACAGATGCAATTTCAATTTTTGTGAAACGACACTGTCTCCGTTTCTTTCTGCCCCTCACCCCTTATAGGTAACTATCTTCATTGTTTTCTGCCGTACCCCTCCTATATTTCTGTTTCTAGAGGTGTATGTATATATGCTATTTTTCCGTCTTTCTTGCACAAAATGTAGCATACTATGCTCATTTGCCCTTTGTCTTTTTCACTTGACAATGTCTCCTGAAAAATCACTCCACGTCAATTCATAGAGATCACCACTCACTTTTACAGCATAAGTCCTTATTGTGTCCATGTGTCATTGCGTATTCAGCCAATCTCCTATGCTTAAATATCCAAGCATTTGCCAATATTTTGCTATGACAAAAAATGAGGCAATGAATAATCTTGTGGGTATGTATTTTCCTATCATTGTAGTGCATGTTCAGGGTAAATTCTAAAAGCAGAATTGCCTGGTCAAGGGTAAATGCAGAGAGAGTTCTGGTGAAATACAGAGGGAGTTCTCTGTATTTCTCAGAGCTGTCCCAGTGCGCGCTCCTACCCGCAGCGTGATGGCCTGTTTCCTACCGCTTTGCCAGTACGGTGCAGTCTCCAGCTGCCGAACTTCTGCCAGTCTGACAAGTTAGAAATTATATCCAGGTATGGTTTTATTGGTACGTTTCTTATGAGTGAAGTTGAACATCTGTTCGCATTTTAAGCACCAGGTTTTAGATCTTTGTTGTTCATTGTATCGTTTGAGCATTTTTAAAAATAGGATTTTTAATCTATTCCCCTCAATTTTCAGGGTAGTATATGTTCAATTTTCAGCATATATAATCAGAAAAAAAAATTTTTTTAAGATTTTATTTATTTATTTTTATTTTTTTTAAGATTTTATTTTTATTTATTTTTAGAGAGAAGGGAAGGGAGGGAGAAAGAGAGGGAGAGAAACAGCAATGTATGGTTGCCTTTCACATGGCCCTCACGGGGACCTGGCCTGCAACCTAGGCATGTGCCCTGACTGGGAATCGAACCGGGACCGCCTGGTTCCCAGCCCGCGCTCAATCCACTGTGCTACACCAGCCAGGGCAGAAAAAAATATTTTGAAAATATACATACCTGCTGTGGACTGAATGGTGTCCCCCAAATTCATATTGAAGCCCTAAGGACCAATGCGGTCATAAGGATGGGGCCCTATCCAGTACGGTTAGTGTCCTTACAAGAGGGACACCAGACAGCCGACCTCTCTCTCTCTCTCTCTCTCTCTCTGATCCTCTCCACCTACCCCCACCCCACACATACACACAGGCAGAGAGAAAATGTCACATGCGGACAACTAGTCACTTACTCCAGAAAAGAGCTTTCACCAGAGAATGAACTGTATCATAACCTTGACCGAGAACTGTGAGAAAATTTCATTATGTAAGCCACCCAGTCTATGGTGTTTTGTTTCGGCAGGCCAAGCAGATTAAGACAGGGCAGTGGCTTCTACCTGTGATATAGTTTGCCAACACTTTCTTCCAGTTTGTTATTTGACTTGCTTATGGTGGCTTTTTCTCAGGCAAAAGGTTTGTTTTGTCTTTAATGTAGTCAAGGTGGGAGCATTGCAATAACCTTGCAGATGATTGTGGATCTTGTTCTCTGATTCTACAAAGTCGGGGTAAGAAATATCCAAACATGCAGAGATTTATTGTAAGAGTTTATCTGAGCCAAACTAATGCCATTGCTGGGGAACAAGATCTCCAAAGCTCTGAAGAATAACATTTTTGCAGCTTCTTTTCTGCCTTTGACATTAAGGAGGGAATGTAAGGGAGATACCTGGAGGTAGGGGAAGTAAGGTGAGGATTGGATTACAGGATGGTTAACAAGATTACGTGTTCTCCAAAGAGTGGTTATTTCAAGGATGTGTTAACCTAGGTGCATGGAAACAAGGGACAGGGCTTGCTTAAGGCGAAGATAAACCTTTTCCTAAATAAGTTACGTGCTTGAGGCGTGACTGTGCACCATGACTGCCCGGTTAGGAATTTGTGATCAGATCGCCCTGTGAGGCTACTGTCCTTGGAAGCCTTTTGTTCTTCACCCACAGCACCAAAACTCCACAAGAGTTAATTTCTTAAACATGAGCAGTGATGTGGAATGTTAAAATATATCACTGAACTTTTCGTATTCTGTGGCATTAAAGCCATTGGTTTATCTTGCACTCTGAACAGATTTTTTAAACCTATGTACGATACTGTAGCATCATACATTAGTCATTTGGAAAACACTGGTTCACAAAGTAATACTATCACATGTATTACGTTTATATGTGAGGTCTTTCCAAATGTTGACAGGTTTTATTACACAACATCAAAAAAATCACACTAGTTAAGACTACCACTAATCCCATCAGGAAAGTTTTTTGTTTATTTTAAAGTGTTGGGAAGCTGTCAAACTCCTGGTGGCAGATATAACCTTCCAAACATTTAAAAATATGTCCTGGCCAGTGTGGCTCAGTTGGTTGGAGAGTCATCCCCTAGACCCAAAGGTCGTGGATTCCATTCCCAGTCGAGGCACATGCCAGGGTTGCGGGTTCCATCCCCCATCCAGATGCAAATAAGATGGCAACTGATCCATGTTCCTCTCTCTCTCCCCCCCCTTCCTCTCTCTAAAAGTAATGAAAAAAATGTCCTCAGGTGAGTATTTAAAAAATTAAATTAAAAACTTAAAAAATCTGCTTCATTAAGGATATTTTAAAATTCATGACTACGCATGCGCATGCGTGTGTGTTTTACAGTTTTATCCTCCAGCGCAAATGTCAACACAGTGAAAGAGCGCATAGGTTTTAGTATTACTATTATTCTGACAGTGGTTTAGACACACAAGCCCAGTGAAAGGACCTCAGTGCCCTCCCAGGGACGCGCAGAGTGCCACTGCCCTACGGGCAGCCTAAGTCCTTCAAACTGCATTTTCTGTTCATCTCTAACTTCAGGGGGAAAAAATATTGAAATCCAGAGATGCCTCTAGGATTGAGAATCGTAAAACAGCCCTTCCTTCTTCCTACAGTTACCCTAAAATGCCTTTCCTTGGCTCCTTTGTTATTCCTAATTAAGGGTAAACAATCAGCTGTACTTCTTGGAGAAGGGCATTAACTGCTTAACAAAGACGGAAGCGCTGGGATGGTGTCGAAATGTGGAAGTGTCAGATGTCAGATGTTGTGGCCACTTGGACATCAAAGAGAGAGAACTTCTGAAGTAATCAAGTGTGGAAGAGAGGCTGCACCTGCGGCGATGGCCAAGCATCTGTCCCATGGAAAAGAGCACAGCTGTTGGCTGGTGGGGGCAGAGGATGGTAGGGAGAGGTTTGCCAGAGGCTTTCTTTCCTGGGATCCCCGCACTCCCTTGCACTCCCTTGCACTCCCTCTCACAGACGCACTCCTCTTGGCTTCAGGTGTGTCAATCAAAAGCTTAGGAACTCCTGGAGGCCTGCTCCCTGTCCTTCCACAAACAAGGTCCGACTAAACCGAGGGACATGGTGACACCCCGCTGTTTGACTCTCAGATCATCAAAGGTCTTGGAAACACGCAGGGTGGGGCAAAGAGGTGCTGGGAGAAGGCAGGACTGCTGGAGCCTACCCTGCCCGCTGGCCTTGTCCTGCCCCGACTTCTCTGGAGGGTCATTTGACCACCTGTGTGAAAGCCTTTAAACTTTTATACAGCAGTTCCACTTCTAAGAACGGTGTGCCTCAGTGGATTGAGCACTAGCCTGTGAACCTCAAGGCTTGTGGTTTGATTCCAGTCAGGGCACGTGCCTGGGTTGCAAGCCAGGACCCTGGTTGGGGGCATGCAAGAGGCAACCACACATTGATGTTTCTCTCCCTCTCTTTCTCCTTCCCTTCTCCCCTCTCTAAAAATAAATAAAACCTTAAAAAAAAAAAAAAGAATGTGTCCTTAACAGTCAGGTGTCCACAAATGTGTAACTCTAAGGCTATTCACCAGGTCTTTATAATAGAATTAGAAACAGCCTGAAAACAAGCAAGCAAGCAAACAACTACAACAAGGGACTGGTTACAATGATGGTATAGCCCCAGGGTGTTTGGAATTGAGGTTTCCACCCTGGGGTCTACAGACCCTCTAAGGTCTCTGAGAACCTTTCCGGGTATCCACATGGTCTGACATTTTCATAATATAATGCTAAGATGTTACTTAGCTTTTTCACTGTCTTGATCTTTGCACCAATGGTGCAAAGTAGGTGCAAAAGTAGGCAAAACTGCTGGTGAACTGAAGCAGATCAGCACTGGCACCAAACTGTATTTGCAGAAAAAAAAAAGCCCCAACAGTTTCACTTAAGAATGCCTTTGATGAAGCAGTAGCAAGTGTTAACTTTATGGAGCCTTGACCCTTCGGGACACATTTTAAAATATTCTATGCGACCACATGGGAAGCACGCATGAAGCGCTTGCGTTAGGTAACAGACTAGGATGGCTGCCGTAAGGAAAAGCATTTGTTGTAATTGCATAGTGGGCTAAAGGTTCTGCTTTTCACACAGAACATCATTTTTACTTGAACCAACAAGGCAACATTAACATTTTTGTGGGCTCTAGACACTTTTGCCTTTGTGGACCCTTCCTCTCTAACAAGATATAAAAATTACACTTTAGCCCTGGCCAGGTGGCTCAGTTGGTTGGAGCATTGTTCTGTGCACCAGAAGATTGTGGGTTCGATTCCCAGTCAGGGCACATACCTATTGCGGGTTCGATCCCCAGTCGGGGTGCATGTGGGAGGCAGCCAATCAATGTTTCCCTGTCTCTCTCTCTCCCCACCTCTCTCTCTTACACTCTCTCTCACCCTTCTTCTCTCTCACTAAAATCAATGAAACATATCCTCAGATGAGAATTTTTAAAAAACCGATATTAAAAAAACTTACATTTTATGACTGCGTTGGTATAAAGACAACTTTATTGATTACATTAAAGTATATTTTTTAACCTAAAAGAATTAACCTTCATTTCTTCTGTGACTTGAAAAGAAGTCTAAATGGTTTTGTGAGCCCATAAAGTCACGTGGGGCTCGGCACTGTCCATGATGGAGAAGGGAAGTGGGCCCGACAGACGCACTATGGTTGCTCAGACTTGGGTGAGCGCAGGGCTGAATTCTCCGTGAAGCACAATTTTAATATAGCCTGTTAACATATTTGTCCTTGTATCAATGCAGGGGGGTTTGTTTGTTTTTAACAGAGGAAGGGGCCCATGAAGGCAAAAACACCTAAGGCCCCGGGGTGGCGAGGGGTAGGGGTTGGGGATGGGAGGAGGGGGCCTTCTGGAGAGAGGCAGACACAGGGCCTCTGCACTGCCCAGCTCCAGGAACAACACTCCTGGCGAGTTCTATGAGAGCTGCACACTGAGGAGGGGCATGAGGGGTGGGGATGGCACCAAAATAGGCTCTTGGAGGACAGTGATGCATGACTGAGAGGGGACAATAGACGCACTCTGAACTAGGGGGTGTGGGGAGGATGGGTGCTGGGTGCAGAGGAGCTGAGCTCCTGGGAGGGCTGTCTTCAGTCCTGACCCATGAGACCTCAGGATCTAGATGAGCCGGCCTGCCCTCTCTGTGATCTCGGGGATATTTCTTGGCTTCCTGAACCTGTAGTCTCTTTGTCTGTGAAATGAGGATAGAAATGTCTCAGAAATAGCCTGTGCCTGCTGAGGCTGTTGTGCGGGTGCAGTGATGGGATGCATGTGAGCTGGCATGTGGTGAGTGTGTAGCAAGATGGAGAGCAAAGTCAGCCTTTTGAATATTACCCACTTCCAGGTCACCAGGGAAATCAACTGCACCAGAAACCAACGCTGGGGTGGGGGTGAGTGAGTTGCTTCTTGGCTCCACTGCACTGCAGATTAACGATCATCCTCTGGTTCTGGCTTTGGCCATCACTGAGGACCCGGAGAAGAAGCCTCAGGTCTGTCCATCCCCAGGGAACCAGCAGGCTGCAGGCATCTCCTTCTCTCCCTACAGGCCTGGCCTGGAAGCAACCTAGAACGTTGCTCTCCCTGGGAAGGAGCCTGGCCCAGGCCTGGCCCACAGTAGGTGCTCAGCAAGTGTCAGCTGAATGAATAAATGAAGTCTGGCACCCTCCTGACTTACTGCGCTCCACAGAAACCTCCCCCTGTGGCTGGCTCCTACAGAACCGAGGGGCCTGTGCAAGGACCTAGGGAAGGACGGAGCAACCAAGGTAGGCGGTCTCTGCACCTTCCCTGACATCCCTCTGCAGCTTCCCTGGGCAGTGCGGTGGCGGGGTTGCTCATACATCCTTAATGCTTTATTTTGGGACACAAAGAATAATCATTTCTCCAGTTTCATCTCCTACAACTCTCCTTTACTCATTCCACTCCCCCCTCCCCAAATCAAAGTATTACTGACATGTACAAAGAAGTTTAAGGTGTACAACATGTTGAGTTGATACATTTATATATTGCAATACAATTATTGCTTTAGCTTTAGTTTAACACTGGCACCATATCACATAGTTATCACTCGTGTGTGGTAAAAACACACTCACTATTTATTGAGAGTTTCGGAGACGCATCTAGCTCAGGATCTTTGCGCTCGGTGTTGCTCCTCTTGCTTGGAGCACTCCTCCTGCAGATATCCGCGCGGCTGGCTCCCTCAGTTCCTTTGTTTAAATGTCACCTTCTCGGGGAGGTCTTCTCTAACATTTGAAACTCCACGCCACATCACACTCCCTGCCCTCCTTCCCTGCCCTATTTTTCTCCACAGCATTAATACCATCTACCACATCATTTCTTGTGTTGATTGTGTTTCTTTCCCTACTAGACTGCAACCTCCAAGAGGGCAGAGGATTTTTGTCTGTTCTGTTCGTTGCTTTTATCTTAATTACTCAAATTGGTGCTGGCCCAAAATATGACTTCAGTACTTAATTGAATCAATGAATGCAGGAGCAGTGTGCATTGTACACTGCTTTGCAAAGACCGGAGTAAAACACGACGGTGAAGGGAGGAGGTTAGCGCCGCTGCTCTAGGAGGAAGCCTGAGGGCTGGGAGGGGCAGCGGCACATTAAGCCGCACATCCACTCTGCTGAGCGGGTATTGTTATCTAAATTTGGTCGACGGCTAGGTGCTCAGGTGGCTTCCCCCTCCCCACTTTGGCAGGTGGAGAGGAGGGGAATGGAGGGAGGGCCCTATTTAAGTACCCTGCGATGGGGCACTAACACCTTGGGGATAGAAACCTAATTTAGGGATTCACATGGGCTTTACAGAGGCCCCTCCTCTTTCTGCCCGTCTGCAGTTTTAAAACACGTGTGTGGTGATAATCTCTTTTTACATTAATGAATCCCAACTGGGTTCAACGGTGAACGTTCGCTCAATCGAAGTAGCTAACGGCTTCCGTGCGCAAAGCAGGTCCAGACTTCTGGGGTCATGATGAAGAACCCCAGGCCAGCGGGATGTGCGGAAGTGGGTCGCGAGACAGAAAAGGTTTGCTGGGGGCTTTTACCTATAAAGACAGCGGGGGGTTGGGGGCAGGGAGAGGTGGCTCTGAGGTGCGCGGGGAGGTTTGCATTGGTTGGGGAAGGGGAAAGTGATAACAGTCATTGTGCCTCCCTCCCTGGGTTAATAGTAAGCTGAATAAGTGCCATTCGAGGCACACAGGCTGGGATGCGCGCTGGAGGAGCAGCTCTGCCTGGGCACCTCTGCTCGGTGGACCGTGCGTCCGGCGTCCAGCGTCATGGCGGGGTGCCTGCGGGCAGAGGGCCGGACGCCGGGGGCTCCGGGCAGCCGGGGACAGACTGACCAGCGTCCAGGAGGCAGAGCGAGGAGAGGCCCGGCGCGCGGCGGTTGGCGATGGGGGTCAAGGCCCGGGCGGCGTGGGCGGGGTGGCCGGACGCGCAGGGACTGGATGGGATGTGACGAGCGGCGCGCTGTGCATTGTGGGAATCCCGGGGCCGCGGCTACTGGTTCCAGTTCACTCGGCAGAGGAGCCGGGCGGAGGGGGCGAGCGCGGGGCGTGCGGGCGGGAAGCGAGGAGGCGGGCAGGCCAGCGAGGAGCGCGAAGAGAAAAGGCGCGAGCGGCCCAGAGGGCACAGGCGAACACCTTGCTGCTGCTGCCGCCGCCGCCGCCGCCGAGCCGCCCGTAAGTGCCGCGCGGGCCCCCTCTCCGCGCGTCCCGTCCCGGCCGCCGGGGGCCGGCCGCCGCGCTTTTCGGGCCACGGGTGCCTGGGAGCGGCCCGGCGGGGTGCGCCCCGGGGCTGCTGGCCCGCTCGGGCCCCGGGCTTGGAGCGGCTCACGCCAGGGCCTCGCGCTCACCGCGCCTTCCCCGGCCATGCTGGGGCCGCGTGGGATTCCCTTTGGTTTTGTTCGAAAAGCAAACCCGGAAGCCAACTTCTCACAAACGCAACCTCCTCCCTGCGCCCGGGCGCTTTTGTGGGAAGGAGACAGTTGGGGCCCCTTTTCGCGGCGACCCTTGCCTCGGTGGTCGGGCAGACGGCTCGGCCTGCGGCGGGAGGAGGGCTCGCGGCACCGGCTGGTGGGCCTGGGCCTGGGCTCCCGGGAGCGGTTGTGCGCGGAGTTGGACTCGGTGAGGCCCCACCCGCCAGTGAGTTGCCAGCCTGGGCACAATAAGTCAGGCCCGAGATCCCGGTGGCCGATGTGTAGGCGCCTGGCTCAGTCTGCTGGGAGGGCAGGATGGGGGGTGGGGGTTGGTTGGAGGACACGCGCGGGACTGGAGCCAGACCAGGCGGGGAAGGGGCGGGCTGGGGAGAGGCCATGGGACCCCCGGCTGCTCTCGCTGGGGTCCTGATGGGCCTTTTGTTTGCTTTTTGGTTGGGAGTTTTTTAAAGGTAACTCCGGAAGGCTGCAGGCTCCCCAGGAGGAGAAGGCCAGGAGGAAAAGAGACTCGCTGGGGGTGGGGTGGGGTGGGGTGGGGTGGAGTGGAGTGGAGTGGAGTGGCGTGGCGAGGTGAGTGCGCAGGATGCTGCTGAAAGGGTCCTCTGACAACAGGTGTGTGGATGGTGCGCCCACCTTCCTGCAGGGACCACGGATCACTCAAGGATCTTGTTAATAGATTGCTTGGAAGGTTGTTTTAGATAAGATGTTGAGGAAAATATTCCTGAGTTTGAAAGTGAGAGGCTTCTGTAGAAACAGCTGAGACAAAACTAAATTCAATAATTACACTGATCATGAAGTCCATGTAGGATTCTAATGATTTCATAAACAGCCTATAAGAATAGACAATTAGAGGGGCACTCCTGCCAGCTTCTCTATTTCTTCCACCTTTGTGGTTTGAGGTTTTACCGTTAGGGGGTGGGAGTAGTGCTTTGTTCCAAGCCTCCCTGCTCCAGAGCCTAGGGGGAATTTCGAACAGCTTTGGATTTGATTGGGAGGTTCCAGTTATAAATTTGGTGGAATCCTCCTACTGCCAGCCACTTTTGGGGTACTACGTGCTGTCAGAGGAGTTATTAGCTGTGAAATGGACACCTCATGCCTGCAACTGGAATTAATACCCCTTGCACACAACTCACCAAAGTGGGGCGGTGGCATCTCAGTCTTGCACAAGAGGCTGTCTGATATAGCTAGGTTTGTAAACCTATTTTTTTCCTTAAAAAAAAAACTCTCAAGACTTTAAATTTTTTCCTTAGAAATGTTTTAGGAAGAGCATGGGTAATCTCTCAGTCTGTTATATTTTACTCTGTTCCCACTGTAATGGAGGTAAAGGTGTCAAGGAAGAGGGAGGAGTTTAAATGAACATTGTTGGAGGCAGCGCCTTGAGAATGGGGAAGGGATAGCCCACGTTTTACTAAATGTTGAGAGTCGTCTCGAACAGAACTAGTACAACCCCACGTCCCTGGCTTGGTCTGTACGAAATGGGCCAGGAACGTCCATCTTTGGTCCTGGAGATGCAGGGCTCAGGGAGAGCCTCATTCCTTCCCCGGAGAGAGGCTTGGGATACAGCTGTTTTGAGACCTGCTTCTAGTACTTGTAGAGCTAATGCTGCCCAAGTCATTTACAGGAGAGCAGTGTAAATAACGAACACACTGAACGCCCTAAGCAGACAAAACCCAGGAATCTGTGGTGTTTGTCACAGTCGTAGCAGCCTGAGGTTCTTGGAGTGTGCCTTTGGATTTGTGTTGGGTTTTTCAGAGCTCTGTTCTTGGCACGTGGGCTGGGAAGGGGCAGGGGTAAGTGGGGTGTTTTTCAGTCCTGTGGGTTCTCCCCACTTTCTGTAGCTTTAGAAGTATGTTAGGCCCTACCTCAGCTCTGATGAGTGAGTCTGAGTGGATCAGCTCTTCATACCAGAGTTGTATGGGTTGCTTGCTTGGATCAAGTCTGCCAAGATCAGTGTCTTCCAATAAGTATTTATTGAGAATTAATTCTGGGTCAGGCACTGGGGACAGTACCATGATCAAGAAATGCCCAGTCCATTTCCTTGGGAAGCTGACATGCTGAAAAGACAGGCAAGCAGCCATTGGGAGGCCAGTGCAGGAGGCCACAGTTGCTCCCCCAGGGGCCCCAGGATGGCAGCCTAACCACGAGCATGCTCTTACCAGGCACAGAAAGGCCGAGCAGGAATGGACTAGGCGAAAGAGGGCAGGCCAGGATAAGTGTTTGAGGCCTGAGGAACCACATGTGCAGAGTCTTTGAACAATGAGAAAAGAGGTCATGTGGGGGAGCTGCCCGAGGCTCAGGGTGGCTCCGCCCGAGGGGAAGTCAGGTGATGCAAGAGTCAGGTGATGCGAGAGGGCTGAATTGGAGAGGATACTGGGGGGTTTAGACTTTATCCTGACAGCAGGGAGACGCGGCCAGTTCTTTGTTCTCGCTGGGAATGCTCCACCAACAGTGAACGGCTTCTAGATGCCAGTCCAGCCAGGGTTCTGTCCTGCTGAAAGTCACAGTTTAACTTGATCTTTGATGATCTTCCATCGGAATGGTCCTGTTAGTTTGGCCCGACCTTTAAAAAGGACAGGAGGTGTCAAGGAAAGTTTCCTGGTGAGGCCAGCGGACAGTGCCTTCCTCCTGAAATACGGGGGGAGGTAAAGGTAGTTTTGTAGTGGTGAGTATGCAAGACAGTTTATTTTTGTGTTGCTATTTATTACTGTGCTATTTTCCATACAAACCACTATAGACCCATTTTGCCCCACCCTGTATGGTGGTGGTTCCTATCGTGCAGCTGGGGAAACATGCCAAAGGGGCGTTTGCAGAGGTGAAATCTTAACCCTAGACTAGCGTCCTGCAAACTGTTTCCTGCTTGTGGTGAATAGCACTGGCGTTTGGGTTTTGTTTTTTCCCGCCACTAAAAATCTAACACGTGAGGGAGATACATCTGCTGGAACAAAATGTGTGGTTTAGAATTTATTTACTATCTCAATTTATCCTACACTCCCTGTTTTCAGTCCCTTGGTTCCCCCAGGGCAGACTGTAAGTTCTTTAATCATCCAGCTCACTTTATGATGTAGTGTTTTATGAATGGAGAGAGATGTTTTTTTCTGATTGGCTAGAGTACCAGAGCAGTTCTCTGTTCCGAACCAATCAGAGTGTAGCTTGAGAACCCTAGCTCTGTGAGTGATGGTTGTGTAGTTTATCCACATGCCTCTGGGGACATGACAGCAGAGACACCGTTAATCATTTGGTGTGATGGGAGTAAACGGAAGAGAATGCTGTAAATAGGATTAATGTCCTTTGCTTAAGAATTAAGTGTCTCAGGTTCGCCTTCGTGATTCGAGTTGATGGGAAGGTGACAAATGCCTTTGGACACGTGGGCATTTATCCAGCTACAGGGAAAGGGTGGGGTGATCCTCCCTCAGCCAAGGCGACTTGAGCACTGAGAGCCCCACGGCCTTCCTCCTCTGGTGCTGGAGATAGGGATGCCTGGCTGCTGCCCCCAGCAGCTCTCGTCGGTACTTGTTCTGGATCAATATGCAGGCATTCTTTGCTTAGATAATGAAAGACTTCATGATTGACCACTCCAGTGGGTTTGTGGGTGCCCTGTTTATTTAAGAGTTTTTTTGTGCTGCACCTTAGCAGAGACCGATCTCTTACAGGTGTGAGGAAGGTAAGTATCTTCCTGTGGTCTGCGTTACTGAGCCTGCCCAGTGGCAAGGGGAGAGGTCACTGGAGCCATAGAATTGTCAGGGAGCCAGAAGGCCTCTGCCAGGCTCCCACCTCAGGGAGCAGAACGGTTGCAACGTTCCTTTCTGGGAATTCCCAAAGTAGATCCACAAGCTCCCTGAATTTTGAGGGTCTGGGCTCCCACAGGGATTAGCCAGGTGCGTGTACCTGACTGGTCCCAGAGAAGGTCTCCAGTTGTGTCCCACTTCCACATCTCTCAGTCCGGTGGCCTTTGGAAATGCTCCCCTCATCTTTGTCAAGAGAAGCCCACCCGCAGTAAATGTCAATTAATCAGCATGTGAGAGCCTCCCAGGTCACAGCCGGAGACGTGGTGAGCAGAGCGGACTGGACCGTCCCCTCAAGACAGACGAGGAACACAGGACTCAAGCCAAAAAAAATAAAGTTCTACACGTGGGGTATTGCAACGACGACGACAACGGAGACAAGGAAATAGACTGATGATATAGGGTGACACGTGTTAAGGCTGGGGTAGTTGGTGTTAGAATGTTTCTATAAATTGGATCTAGAGGGGCAATTAGGTTGGAGGGAAGGCCTGGAATCTGCATTTGTAGAGCACTTTACAAATGATGGAGAAAAGCAACTGGACTCATTAAAGAATGGTGGTGGGCCTAGGCAACATCACAAGGGATTTTTAACTGGACTCAGGGGCCACGGCAAGAATGTCCAATGAGGAAACTGGGAGCAGTTCAGCCTGGTGGATTGCTGGGTGCAGGACATGGAGCAGTATAGGGAGAGAGGGGTTGGAGGGCCGTAGGGCCTTGGTACAAGGTGCAAGGCTGCAGCTGGGTGTGGGCTGCCCCAGACTAGACTGTGACTAGGGGCCACACGGCAGGAATGCAGAGGAGAGGGCTTCTTGTTAGGTCTGCATCACCAGAGGTGCTAGGACCACTAGGTTGCATTGTTCAGGTAGGAGGCTGGTGAGAGTGTTCCAGACTGAGCGGGTGGCATGTGCCAAAGACTGGAGGCGGGAACAGAGGTGGTTTGCCGTGCAGCGAGGAGCCTGGTATGGTGCCCTGTTGGGGAGGAGTGGTGTGGTAGGTAGGTAGGTGGGGTGGCCCTTGGCCCTCTTCACCTCTATGGCCCCCCTAGTAGTAGAGGGCTTGCAGTTTTCATGTCCATCTTATTCACGGGATCCTCACCACCGGGCTTCTTGTTAGTCCTGTGCTGTGAGGATAGATGATGTTGTCCAGGTCATGCCCCATTTGTTGAGGGGCGTGTGGTCGGAGGCTTGTGTCTCACTCAAGCCTGGCTCATCTCTGTAGCCCCTCCCTGGGAGAGTCTCTGGGAAAGCTTTGGGTTTCTGCAAACAAGGTTCCGGTCTGTCGTGACTGATTTATAGTTGGAGGAGTTGCAAAGGTAAAGACACAGAGATCCCTAAAGGACCAACCACAGAATCCTCATTTCCTGGCCTGATTACAGTCAAAAAGGCAGCCAGGCTAATGTATAGGAACAAAGTGTGATGAATGGCGGGAGGGTTGCCTGAATACCTATTACTGTCTTCAAGGCTTGGGGGGTCTCTCTACAGGGGTGGGGGCTTCTGGTTTACTGACCGGGGTCTGCTCTGGGCCATGGCTCCAGGAAGGAAGGACACAGCTTTGTCTGCCTGACAAGAGATTATTGCTGTTTCTCTTGTGAGCAATGTCTGTGCCCCGAAGAGAAGTTGAGTGCATCAGAAGCCACTTTTTTGTGATGTAGAACTGTTCCTTTCTCAGAAGAGGCTGGGTGCAGGGCATGGGTCAGACAGGGTCTACCAGGCTTTGGCTGATCATCTAGACCCTGGCTTCATGGTCATCTTTCAAGTTGGTTTGTCATGTGACAGGGGCTGGCTGTTTCCTCTTTTCTTCTGAGCAAATAGGTTTTTGGGGTCATTTCTCAACTTCTCTTGCAATTAGGTGTGGCCACATGACCAAGTTCTAGTTGATGGATCGTGGTCAGAAGTGGTATGCCTCACTTCCAGATCTGGGCCCTGAAAACCTCCGTGTGTTTTCTTCCATGGTAAGCCTGGGAATTGCGCATGGAAGGATGGGAGTCTGGCTCCAGCAGTCATCCCATGGAGAAGCACTGGCCAGTCATGGAAACCCATTTTGAACTTTTCATGAGTGAGGAATGAGCTGTAGAGGCTTATTTGTTATAGCAGCTAGTGCTACTCTCGTGAATACAAATATCCAATGCAGTTCTTCAAGAAGGCGGCCTTTTTTCATCTTATGCACCTTGTTGCCATTTTCATTAACCTTACTGAGCACTCCCTGAGTAGGCGAGTGTCAGGCCCTTATATGTATGCTTTTGTTCAATTATATTCCTATATGCATGCTTTTATTCAACTCTTGGAGGTCTGTTCTATCATCATATCCACTTGACTGATGAGAAAATGGGTTCCGAGATGTTACATCACATGTCCAAGGACACACAGGCCCTAAGTGGCAGAGCCATGACTTGAATCAGGTCAGTCTGGCTTTGGAATTTGAGTTATTAACACAGTGCTCAACAGCCACTCTGTCACAGCCACTCTCCCTAGTTGGTGCCTGGCCATCGCTGCCCATAGCTCTCCATGGCCATCTGAAGAGCTGGCTGGGCCTGTGCATTTGTGGGTTTATCTGGAGGCTGCAAGCTACAAGGTGATTGTCCCAAGAATGTTTTTAAAATCACCACACGTCACTGGATGTCATGAGGCTGCATGGCTTAGTCAGAATTCTCATAGCTGTGGCTGCAGCTTGGGGATCTACAGTTAGAATTGCAGAAAGAACATGGGGAGGGGCGAGCAACAGAATCTCTGCAGGGCAGTCCCCTTGGAGAAGGGATAAAGTCTTAGGGCTGCTTTATCAGAGAGGAGCCCGACTCACAATAAGACATGAAGATGTTCTTCATTCAGCAGGGTGACACTTGAGGGCCCATGACGTTTCAGATCTTTCCTGGGACCCAGGGAACCAGAGACAAGTCAACAACTGCCTGGACTCAGGTCGCTTGCAGTTCAGTCAAGTTGGGGAGGGAGGCCCCCAGATACGTGCCAGGATATGTGCTATGGGAACATGGGGCAGAAACAGTTCCATTCCCTGGTCAGGTTCAAGGAGAACCTGGGACTCGTGAGCATAGTTCAGGTGTGACAGGCAGGAGAAACAGCGTGTATAAAGACCTGGCCCTGGCTGGTGTGGCTCAGTGGATTGAGCACCAGCCCGTGAACCAAAAGGTTGCCAGTATGATTCCCTGTCAGGACACGTGCCTGGGTTGTGGGCCGGGTCCCCAACTGGGGACGAACAAGAGACAACCAATCGATGTTTCTTCCCCCCTTCTCCTCTCTCTGAAACTGGGCACAGCATCACAGGTCAGGAAGCCAAGGGCGGCTGGGCCACTTGATCCCAGGCAGGTGACAGGAAACGGGGCTGCAGAAGTAGTTGAAGGGTGCTGTTTGTGGCCGGTTCAGGGTGATGGGGCACTAGCAAAGCCGGCACAGGCTCTCCAGCGTCCATGGGAAGAGGCTGGTGCTGGGGGAGGAGGTAAGAAGTAGAGCTGAACCAAGGTGTGGGTGGTGTGAAGAGAAGGGCAGAAGCTGGAGAAGTTAGGGAGGCGGCTTCAGCAGAGCTTGGCTAATGATTGGGTGCTGCGGCAGAGAAGTAGGGGCCAGGCTGACTCTTGCTTGGCAGCTTGGTGCATGATGTTGCCACTGATGGGGCTGAGAAGCCCAGAGGAGTTCAAGGCACCCATGGGACTGCCACGTGGGCCCTTGCCTCAGGTAATCAGAGCAGAGCCCTGGGGCTCAGTGGCCACACGCACACTGGGCTGGAGACCCGGGCGTCACCAGCACGTGGATGATGTAAAGACTCTTGGCCAGAGTCAGAGGAGCATCACTTTTAGGGAGTAAGTGTGTTTAGGACCCATCAGGTTCCTGAGTGCCAGTGGTCCTCTCTGGGGCAGGACACTGTCCAATTTCCACAGGGGCAGCCCCGCACATAGGCAGACAGGGCTGTCGGGAGACAGCTGAAGTCTGCGCTGTGGCAAGAACAGGGCCGAGCTGCATTGACCACCACTGACCACAGGCTTCTGCTGAACGAGGGGAAACGTTCAGATCTGAAAAGCTCTCAGTCCAACGCATAGGGTCAGTCTGTGAAACACATTTGTAGTAAAGCAAAAGACCCAGGAAACCCAGTGGCAGCTTTCCCTGCAAACACGTGTGCACACATGTGTTCACATGCCGTTCCTGCACAGAGTGAGCACAGGCATCTGTTTGCAGGGGTTGTTTTAAAATGAAGCCAACTAATTGTTTTAGAAAACTTCAGACCCTTCTGGGTCTCTTGAGCACTCACTCGGTGACCAGTTAAGACTTGGTGCCCCTCGGCAGGGTGAAATACAGGGCTCTCCCCCCAGGGGCTGCTTAGCTCCTCCCTCCAGCACCCGCAAGGGCCAGGGCTTGAGCCCTCTAATTCTGTTGGGCCTGTCAGCAGGCTGCCCCACAGTGCCCAGGCATGCTGCTCTCTGCTGTTTGGCCACCTCTGTCCAGCAGCCAGTTTGAGATGATCTTGGGGGGCTGGTCACACTGATGTTAGGTATGGACCATGGCATGTCTCCAACATAGGGTTGGGCATCAGTAAGAAGGACTTATAAGTCAGTCGCCTCCATGGTCAGAGACATGGACTGTTGGAGCTGGAGGAGTCCACACAGCATGGTGCCTAACCTCGGTTTACCAGTAAACGGGACGCCTGCCTGTTTGGTTCGGTGGTCAGGGCATAATTGTCCTCTCAGGAAAGCTTACCTGGTGCCCAGAGTGGGCAGAGGGCTCTTCACAGCCCCTCCCCCAGCACCCTGCACTGGCCTTCCACCATCACCACTTAAATGACGGGAGGATTCTCTGTCTCTCTTCCCCACCACTCTGCCTTGTGCACCGCTGCCTCCATGCCCCAGCGTGGTTCCTGAAGCGAATGCATGGCGACTGGAGTGCTTTCAGCAAACATTTGAGACCTTGCTGTGTGGCGCTACACTAGGAGCACAGCCAAGGGAAGACGCAAGAGCTTGCAGTCTGATGGGAGAGATGGGGGTGGGGAGCATGCGCTGCTCAGGCTGTTGTGCGAAGCACATGGAGCCCAGAGGACGGAGCGTCTGGATCGAGCCCTCAGGGGCGGTTTGACAGAGGGCAGAAAGCAAGCACAAGGGATAGAGGAGGTCCTAGTCGAAGCACAGCCACCACTGAGCAGGGCATTTGGGGGACCACAAGGAGCTCAAGGTAAAGCTGGATGGGTGTGCCAGGCCTAGATTTCTAGGGCTCTGCATGACAGGCCAAGGGCCCTGGTTTTATCTTGGGTGCCGTGGCAGCCAGGGAACACTTTAAGGCATGGCGTGTTCAGATTTGTGTGTACACAGGCAACCCTGCGGGCGGAGGGCAGGTGGAGCGGGGGAGAGTGGGGCGGGGGTGGGAGACCTTTTCAGGAGACATTTTCAGTCATTTAGTTTAGATAGTGGTGACCGGGTCAGTCACAGCTCAGGTGGAGAGGAGAGGACCCCTCAGAGGTGTTGAACAGGGGCACCCTCTGGACTGAGTGGCATTTTGCGTGGGGATTGGGAGGAGGAGCAGGGAAGGAAAAATGCTTCTCTAAGGGCAGGCCTGTCCAGCAGACTGGAGGTGTCCCGAGGGCCTCTCATTCCAACCTGGTTACTCATTGAGCTCCTGTGAGCTGTTCCTGCCTCTCGCAGATGAAGGATCGGATGCCGCTTTCGTCAAAGAACTTAGGTATCTGGCTGTAGAGCTTCATTCTAGGGGCAGGTGGCATAGTTTTCTTTTCTTGTATGTAGACTTCAGCAAATTTACCAGCCCTGGTCTCAGTGTGTGAAAATGCAATTATTAAACAAGTGTACAGAACGTAGCCAAGAAATCCCGTTTTCTTTTACATCATGCAGCATAAAAGCAAGACACTTAAGGACAGCCACTGTCAGAGTAACCTTTAAATGGAAGTGGCTGATAAAATTGTTGCTGTGATTATAAAATGTGAAAAGCTAAGCCTTTCTGTCTTCAGGGGCCACTGCATTTCAGCGGAGATCATCACCTGGTCTGAGCAGGCTCAGCGGCTGCAGGCAGTGCCATCTGCGGGCAGCACCTGTTTCTCCAGGGAAAGGGTGGGCGGCGCTGTCCCGGTGGTCCTGATGGTGTGCTTCTTGCCTCCTCAGTGTGCTGACTGATCCAGCTCCAGGGCCACCGCCATGTCGAGCCGGGGCGGGAAGAAGAAGTCCACCAAAACCTCCCGGTCCGCCAAGGCAGGAGTCATCTTCCCGGTGGGGCGGATGCTGCGGTACATCAAGAAAGGCCACCCCAAGTACAGGATTGGAGTGGGGGCGCCCGTGTACATGGCTGCCGTCCTGGAGTACCTGACAGGTGAGTGCCAAGTCAACTGGGACGCTGCTGGCAGTTCTGACAGCTTTTCAAGGGCCTTTTTGGTTTCTTTTGTTTTGAAGCTTCAAACCTACAGAAAAGTTACAAAATAGTACAGTGGCCGTTTTCATCCAGATCTGGCAGTTAGCTTTTGTCGCCCCACCCCATGGGTGTGCATGTGCGCACACACGTGTACATTTATTTTTGGCTGTTACATATTAGATGGCTTATTTGGAAACCCCCTCACTTGTCCTAACAATGTCCTTTGTAGGTTTGCTTGGCTTTCTCTCCCCATTCAAGATCCCTTTCATGATCGTACCATGCATTGTTGCATTTGGCGCTCTGGTTTCTCTAGTCTCATATAATCTTAAACAGTTCTTCAGCTTTTTAAACATTTTTTCATGGCACGGATTTTTTTTTTCTTTTTTTTTTTTTCATGATCTTTTTGAAGAATCCAGGTCCTTTGGAAGAGTTCAGTCTGGTTGGTCTCATGCTTGGATTCAGGTTAGATGTTGTGGTGGGGGATTGTGAAAGGGATCCGAGTCCCCCTCTGGTCAGCAGGCACCTGCTGGGGCTCTGTGCTGTCACTGGTGACGGTCGGTTTGGTCATTCGATGATGGCAGTGTCTGCAGATCTCTGCGCATCCCGAAAGCACAGTCTTTTACCCAGGGGCTTTAGCATTCTCTGATGATCTTCTACGGTGTTTGGAAAAGGATGAATTTCTTTTAAAGATTTTATTTATTTATTTTTAGAGAAAAGGTAAAGGAGGGAGAAAAAGAGGAAGAGAAATGTTGATGTGCATAATGTACCTCGATCAGTTGCCTCTCATACACCCCCAACTGGCGACCTGGCCTGCAGCCCAGGCATGTGCCCTGACTGGGAATCGAACCAGCGACCTTTTGGTTTACAGACTGGTGCTCAGTCCACTGATCCACATCAGCCAGGGCCGAATTTTCTATTTCTGTCATTTCTCCTGCATTTATTAATTGGCATTCTTCTGTAAAGAAGAGCTTTCCTTCTGTCCTTCTTTTTATTTTCTATACTGTCAATGTTGGTTCACTGATTTTTTTTTAATTTCATGGATTATGCACTGTCATGTCATTACTCATTATGATGCTCAAATTGTCTCAAATTTGACCCTCAAGCTGGTTCTTGGGCCCTTTTGCCACGTCTCCCTGTGTTTCTGTACACTTTCTTGCTTTCCGACATCATGAGATATTTGGGTCTCACCCCGGACTTTCCCTGCCACCGTCTTGGAATCGGCCATCTGTCCAGGGAGTCCTTGGGCGTTTTCACAGACAAAATCCTATTGGTCTTATTGGTGGCTCCATAGAAATTTTGAGGGGCCAGCTGGACAGGGATACCACCCCCACCTTTAGTGATGAGAAAACCAGCCTCAAAGCATGAAAGGACTTGCCTGGGTTGCCTACAACCAGTAAGGACTTGGGGGTGTGGAGTCCCATATCCTGCTGTCCTGTTGCCATGCTTTCACCACTCACTGCTCTGTACATCATCAGCGTGGGTGGCAGGAGGGGGCACCCTTGGTGCTTAGCAAGACAAGGTGCCTCTTCCAAAGTTTACAGTCAGGCGGCGGAAGGGCTAGGTCACTTATTACTCTCCTGGGTCTCTCAGTTAGCAAAGACCCAAGGCTCCCCCGTGGAAAACGCAGTCGTAACTGGTGTGTTGTAGTTGCGAGGTGTTTGCACTTATTCTGGGACTTTTGATCCTCTGCTTGTCGGAGACTCTAGCAGGTGGCATGCCTGGTAGCGTGAGCTAGGCCTGATCCTTCTCACTGTATAAGGTAAAGAAACAGGCCCAGAATTTATGTGACACACTGTGGCAGTCATCCAGGGAGACCAGGGGAGAAGAGGACATTTTCTAGTTCTGGCTTGGCAGTTTACATGCTGTGTGTTCCAGAGCGAGTCACTTAACCTCTCTGGGCCCCAGTTGCCTTACAACTGAAATGGATACGAGTCCCACTCCACCAACTCCAGGCTGCTGGGAGAGCCAAAGGGGCTTTGACCATAATGGGAAAGCTGACACGACGCGTAAACCCAGCCAGCCAGTGTTTCCTGGCTCCCAAATGACACAGTGCCCCTATCACTGGGATTTTCATAGACACTGTCATTAGGTCAAGTACAGTGTCAGTTTCATCTCTTCTGTAAAGATTTCTCCTTTTTGTTCACAGGGTGTGGGACGGGGGATGCCGTTGCTCCATCGTATCTGAAGCAGCAAGTGTCTGCCACACCACAGACTTGTAGGTTTTCCTTGTCTGTGCCTGGGTAGCTCTGGAGCTAAGCACAGTGCTCATGAGGTCACAGTCAGCTGGTCTGTTCTCTTGGCAGCCAGAGACCTTGACCCTGTCCGTACCCACACCTGTGGCGCCCACCACAGGTGTGTGGTGTGGTCACAGAGGGAGGTGGGAAGGTCAAGGCAGCCCATTACTAGAGCTGGAAAAGTAGCTTTTAGACAATCCTTACTCTGGTATTAGCCACGTTAACCCCTGCTATACGTATTTTTAAGTTTTTCCAAGACCTTCCACAGAGCTGTAGTTAGCTGAATCCGAACCATTTTCTCTGGCTGCATTTGGTGCTGAGTCACTGGCGTGACTATTGCCTAATACTAGACCCAGCATGGTGCCTGGTCCACGTGACAGGCACTTTGGGAAATGTTAGTGCTGTGCTCGGTCGCTGCTGTGGTCACTTGTGTCCTGTTGCCTGGTGATGGGGTGGGAGCTGAGTTCTGGGGCCACGTCCAGTGAAAACACTGCTGCTCCATTCCTCCCCTTAGAACAGTGCTGCACGCCCACACTGACGGCTCTCCGGAGGCGACCTGCTCTGAGCCCTTAGGCTGGGACAGGAAAGCATGTGGAGGTTTAGAAGTCCCGGGCACCTGCCCACTCAGAACTTTGGTTTGGTCCTTGAGTGAAAAAGAAAGGTGGACCAGCTCTTTCTATTCTGCTCTTTGCTTTTGTTTCACTGAAGACCCTTTCCCCTTCATTCCACACACTTATTGAGCACTTACTGAGTGCCAGGCACCACACTGGCCTCTGTATGAGAGCACAGGAACGATGGGGGCAGAAAGCACCTGCCAACCCAGATGGTTGCCGAGTTTGAGGAGTGCCGTGGAGGGCATCAACACGCCACAGGGCGCCTAGGTGACTGGGGGCCTAGAGATGAACTGACTCGGGAAGGCATCTTTGAGGAGGAGACATCCGCTGAGACCTGGAGAAGAAAATGATGCCAGCCAGCCCTGCGAGAGCTGGGGGAGGTGCTCGATGCACCTGCTGAGTGGCAGCCAGCCTCTTCCAGGAGCTGGGGAAGATGTGTAAAAAGTGTACCAGCCCTTAAGCAGCTCAGGTCCTGGTCAGTAATGGGGCCCAGACCTCATGCTCTAGAACAAGCGTGTGAGGGAAGTACCACCCACTTAGCAGGTCCTCACTGACAGTTGTGACATGTTTGGCACTGGGATATCAGCCAGAAGAAGACCTATCCCCACCCCAAAGAGCTTTCTGTCCAGGGACAGGTAAGAGAATGAAGGGGATGATGCAGGACTGCATGTGCCGTGAGTAGGTGCTGGAAAACGTTTCCTGGAGGCTGCTTGTTAGTTAACCAGAGTGCCCTGCTTGTCTAGCTGTCACTTGAAGGGCGCTAAGGAGGGATTGTTTTCCTGGCTGCGAGGCCCACACCCTTGCAGGTCGCGTGGACAACGGCAGGCATGGTGATGGGGTTTGCAGCATGAGGCCATTTTGAAATGGCCGGGCCAGGCCGCCTGCCTTCAGAAGGATCCCGTGGAGAGATGGGGATGGGGGTGGGGTGGCCTGCATGTGCAGGTGTTGCTAATGGGACTGCTGGGCTGTAGGGCCCGCCTAGGCCTGGGTGGCTCTGGAGTGGGGGGCTGACATCACCCGGGTGGCCAGCCCTGGGGAACACTTGGCGTGCCGTGATGTTCATTGGAAATCAGGTAGAGGCAGTGGAGCTTGGTAGTTAAGAGTGTGGGCCTTGGTGTCAGAGCTGCCATTTCTTAGTTGTGGCTTTAGACCAGTCACTTACACCTCTGAGCTGTGGTTTCATTGTCTGTAAAATGGGGATAACAGTCCCTGTCTCACGGGGTTATTATGAGGTTGAAGTGAGAGGATGCACATTTGTGATGGGCTTTTCCATGCTGGCACAGTGTATGTGCCCACATGCCGTTACATTAGGGTTAAAGCAGAGACAGGAAGGAGTCCCTCGCCATCCTGCTGTGGTTGCCCACTTCCCTTAGGGATGGTGATGGGAGCCTCACCAGGTTCCTGCAGAATGTCTTGGCTGCTTCAGGCCTACTTCTGGTTTGTTTCAAGCTGCCATGTGACTCCTCTTCCTAAAGCCTGTATCACACTCACCAACAAGATGCCCTGTTTCCAGACTCTTCTGTCTGGTGTCAAAAGCCACTTTTGTCCTGAGCTCCTGGCACACTCCTGGAAACCTTGAAGGATTTTCCAGTTAGCCAGGAGCCGAGCATGCCCAGCCCCGGGCCTGTGCGAGGGCAGAGCTGAGGCCAGACTAGCACGAGAGCGAATGAGCAGGCAGTGGCTCCGCAGATGGCGCCACCAGTTACACATGCCCTGTGAAGAGCACGTCCTCAGGGGCAAGGGACCAAGCAAACGCCCCTGGCATGGCGCGGGGAGGCCGTCAGGGGCTTGCGTCTGGCTCTGAAACGTGAAGCTGATGTCTGTTTCTTCTCTTGGGTCCAGAGCCCAATCATCTGCTGAACTTAAAAGGGAAAGTCAACATGTGGAACAGGCTTGGGTCTGGAGAGCAGACAGCTCCTTCCCCAAATCTCTGTGCGCCTGGCTTCGCAGCCCTGCTGGACTTCCCCTGAACTCTTCAAGATGTGATGTCATCTGCTGTCTTCTCAGGGCTGTGCTGTCTGGGCTTCATGCCATTCTCTACCCCTATAGCCCTTGACCTTCCAGCCTAGGGGAGTTGACGCCTTTGGGGGTTGCTGTGCAGATTAATATTGCATCACATGAGTTTCACCTGTATCCATAGTAAATCCTCAATAAATGGTAGATATAAATAAGTAGCATGGAGTAACTGAGGCAGTTTTTTTGAGGCATCATCTTTGCCCCCCATAGTACTGTGGTACCTTTTTCTTAACTGATACTTAAAGGGAACTCAACTTTCATTCATCCCCTTTGGAGCCTCTCCCTTGTGCCCAGCACAGCACTGCACACTGCTGGAAGTGACCTAAGAACATGTGACATGGCTTTTGCCCCGATGGAATTTCCATTGATGTCAGGGGACATACAAGCCCACAGACTGGCAAGGGACTAGGCAGATCTAAGGGATAAGTTAAGATTACTCGAGTCTCACAGTCCAGGGGACTGGGAGGAAAGAGCAAGCACATTTGTGATCTGATGTTCTCAAGTCACTGGTCCATGGCCCAAACTGTGTCCAGCAGGATCCCAGTGTTTGTGAAATCGAAGGGAGTCCACCGAAAGTAGGGCTCTGTGGCTGACGTGAGGAGGTGGCGAGATTCACGCTCCCTCTTTGGAGATGGATGTATGAATGACTTTGACGAGTTCCTCAGTAAAGGAACCCGATTTAGTTTGAGAGACAGCTTTCTTTACTGCAGGACTTTTAAGAGATTTTAACAGGCTGGTGTCACCTTGAGTCTCCCAGGGGAGGAACTGGGATTTGTCATGGTTCCCAGCATATATCACAACAGCCTTCCAAGGAACACCTTTAAACTCCGTGCACATACAGCTTGGGGACACTTGTGCTAAGCCCATGCAGAATGGCACTCCGAGCAGTGCCAGTGAAGAAATGAAATCGAGAGCCACCGTGGAGAGTGAACTTTGGTCTGGCTTGTTGTGACACTGAGACACCAAGCCTGACTTGTAGATAAGAAGCCCGTGTCTCCCTTCTCCATGCAGGGCCCAGCACACGGAAGGTGCTGCAGTATTTGCTAAGTGGGGTAGTGACGTGGGGAGGCTGCGCATTTATCCTGCCAAGCTGAGTGGCTCAGGCACTGCTCAGGGAGGGCCTACTGCTGTCCAGGCCTGTGCTGGACACTGAGAGATATGTGACCAAAGTCCCTGACCAAGGAACTTACCTTGGGAGCAAGTGCCTTTGGAGCCCTTGTACTCAACCCCCGAGAGAACAAGTCTGGTTCCTATTCATCAGATCCAAAAAGATGTGTGATGACATCTTATTCTTTGTTTCTGGTCCAGAAACACTGTTACACAGCCGGTCACGCACCTTAGTTTGCAGAAATGAAATCCACTCTCAAAGGATTTCTCAGCGTCAGGAGAAGGCCCCGGTTCTCCATGCCAAATGTCTGACACCTTGCCGTAAACACAGGTCCTCCTGTGGTGACCGCCCTGAGAGGTCTGCTTACTTGGACACCTAAGCTGTGTGTGGTCTGTTTGAAAACCTAGTGCCACAGTAGTTTGTGCATTTCCACCGCTCACAGGACAAGGCTGGCTGTCCTCTTTGGATCTAATCCACAGGCGATGATGACAGGGGTTTGCGGATGCTTAATGCCCTCCTTGGTTGTTTCCCAGGCCCTGCCCCTGTCCCTCCCCCTCGGTTCGGACCTTGTTCTTCTCTCTCCCGTCCCTTGTCAGTGACCAGAACCTCTAGCAGGCCCCTGGCATCCTGTCACAGCTGGCAGTCCTGCCTGAAGCTGCCTGTGTGTACTTCACTATCTGGTGAAGTCTACAGGGCCAGCCCCTGACCTGGGAACAAGCAGGGTCCCCTCAGTGACCTTATGGCCACTTTACAGACTGGATGAGGCCCAGCCCTTGTGCCCGGCTGTTTCCTGCAATAAAACCCCAAGAAAAAGGGTGGTTGTTAAAAATATACTTGGTTTTGGCTAATAAAAGGAGCATCCTTATTCCAGTCTCAGCTTGTTTGATTTCTGATCTGTACCTCGGGTCAGATGTTTCATGTCCCTTTGGTGTTAGTCATTGGGCCCCATGCCATCCTGCCCCCATCTGTAAGTGAGGCAGAGCCCGCAGCTGGCTCTGTCACTTACCTGGCCTCCTTACCACCTTCCTATCCAGGACACCCAAGTGTGTCCTGTACTCACACCGCTAAAAATAGGGCAGGAAGAAGGAGGAGGACAGTCAGGCTGGCTCCTTGATGCTCCAAGGCCCTCCGAATTCCTTTGTCTCATGCCAGTTTGTGCGACCACCTCTATGTCAAACCAGCTAACACTTCAGCCAGAACCCAGCTGGATCTCGCTAGCATCTTCTTGGGCATTCATGCTCGCCTGGGGCTCTCAGCACCCATTGGTGCTCCTTGTTCTACAGAGCCCTTCACCAGCTTCATTTTCTTTTAAAAATGAAAAACCATGGGAAAGGGAGGACTAAGGGTTTTAATGAGCTAGAGGGTTGCAACTATAAAAAAGTTGGAAACACTGAAGTTAAAACTCCAGTGTGCTGGATACCAAGTGTGTGTACACTGTATTTAAATGCACATTCTCTTTTGTGGTTATATGAGAAATTTGTGTTTGAAAATTTGGGAAGCTAAAACTCACTATAATCCCACTGCCCAGAGATATAACAGCTGGCACTGAATCCCTTTCGTGTGTATGTGTACATGCATGAAAGAGTTAGATTTTAGTGTAGTTGTTTTATTAATATCTACTGTTGATGATCTTCACTGATAGCTGATCACAGAAAATCATCACTGTCAAAGCGAATCATGAAATAATGATGGAGGTGCTGTCCACATAGACTACATTGTCCATCCTCCTTCAGTTTCCCAGGGCAATAGATGACTCCACAGTGACGGACATTCAAGGAGTGCGCGACAGAGCAGCAGCACTAGGTGCTTTGACATTTCTTCTTGACCCTTTAACGGTTCACATAATACTGGTTTGGTGGTAGTGAACTCTTTAGCTTTTTCTCGTGTGGGAAGCTCTTTGAATGTCTTTCAATTCTAAATGATAGTTTCTCTGGGTAGAGTACTCTTCATTATAGGTCTTTGCTTTTCACCATTGAATATTTCTTGCCAGTCCCTTCTGGCCTGCAAAGCTTCTTTTGAGAAATCAGCTGACAGCCTTATGGGAGCTACTTTGTAGGTAACTAACTGCTTTTCTCTTGCTGCTTATAAGATTCTCTCTTTGTCTTTAACCTTTGCCATTTTAATTATGATGTGTTTGGTGTGGGTCTCTTTGGGTTCATCTTGTTTGGGACTCTGTGCTTCCTGGACTTGTGAGTCTGTTTGCTTCACCAGGTTAGGTACGTTTTCTGTCATTAGTTTTTTAAATAGGTTTTCAATTTCTTTCTCTTCTACTTTCAGCACCCCCATTATGCAAGTGTTGGTACACTTGAAGTTGGCCCAGAGGCTTCTTACACTCTTCTCATTTTGGGGGGAATCTTTTTCCTGTTCTGATCGGATGTTTTTCCTTCAATATTTTCCAAATGGTGGTTTCGATTCTCAGCTTGAGAATCTACTCTACCGTTGATTCTCTGTAAATTATTCATCATTCCTGTATTGTATCCTTCATTTCTGATTGGTTCCTTTTTATGGTTTCCATACTTTTTTAATGCTGTTGAAGTTCTAAGTTTACTTACTTTTCCCTTAAGTTCACTGAGCATCCTTATAACCAGTGTTGACCTCTGCATCTAGCAGATTGCCTATCTCCACTTTGTTTAGTTCTTTTTCAGGAGTTTTGTTCTGTTCTTTCATTTGCGACATATTTCTTTGTCTCCTCATTTTGGCTGCCTCCCTGTTTGCTTCTATGTATTAGGTAGGGCTGCTACATCTCCCAGGCTTGGTAGAGAGGCCCTAATGTCATAGATGTCCTGTAGGGTCCAGTGGTACAGCCTCGCCAGTCACCCAAGTTGTGCATCTCAAGTGCGCCCCTCATGTGGGCTGTGCATACCCTCCCACTGTAGTTGGGCCAGGATTACGGTTGACACCTCAATGGGAGGGATTTAATCCCAAGTTGATTGGCTGCAAGGACTGGCTTTGGCCACCACGGAGGATCTACTGTGTAGGGGCCCACCCCACTGAGCACAACTTATTTCTGCAGGGCTCTGGCGCCTGCTAAGTTTGCCCCTTGAGTGTGTCACTTGTGGAGGTGGCTGGGTGGTGATTTGACGTGATCTGAAGCTGTCTGCTGGGTGCGCTGGCTCTGGGGCCTTCCAGGAGGTGCAGGCCAAGGTCAGCCCCCACCTGTGTTCTGTCCGGGGCCGCCCACATGAGCCACAAAGCAATCTGCAGATGGCTGCTACTTGTGCTGGGCTTGGAGGTGCCTAGGAGAGGACAAGCTGCAAACCAAGGCCAGCTGCTGCTGGTGTCAGGCCTGTAGCTGCTTGGTGAGAGGCACGGGATGTGCTAAGGCCAGATGCTGCTTGTTGGAGACACTTTAGGAAAGTCTGAAGCATGATCCAAGACAGGCCATTTGTATGGAAAAGCCACTGGAAACAGCTTGGGTGGGCCCGAAAGTTGGAATCACCAGGGTGTTTGAACAGTGATAGCCAGGTTGATGGAGTCTCAGACATGGCACCTGCCTGCCAGCTCTGAGGGGAGGGCTCAGAAAACAATGGCCTCTGCCAGCACTTCTGTCTGGGAGAAAGAGGCCCGTTCGGCTCTTGTCTTGATACCAGACACTTCATTTTCTCACCGTACATCCTTGTTGCCTTTGAGCTGCTACCCAGCACTGGAACTCAGAGGGAGTAAGTCCAAGTAAGTGTGTGCTCAGGCCCTTTAAGAGGAAGTGCCTGGGACTCCAGAAGCCCTTTGTCTCAGCCACAATCCCTGCTGGTTTTCTCAGCCGGGAGCTATGAGGACTTTTCTTCCTGGCCCTGGAACCCTGGGGTGGGGGGCCTGATGTGGGGCTTGGTCCCCTCGCTCCTCAGGGAGACCTCCGCAGCTGAGGTATACCTCCTGATTTTTATCCACCACATGTGGGTGTGGGACCAGCCCCTCCTGTGTCTCCACCCCTTCTCCCAATCTTGATGTGGCTTCTTTAAAGCCTTAGTTGTGGCACTTCCGTTCAGCTGGATTTCAGGCCATTCTGAGTGATGGCGGTTGTGTGGTTCAGTTGTATTTTCGATGTGGTTGTGGAAGGAGGTGAGTGCTGTGTGTACCTGTACTGCCGTCTTGACCAGAAGCCTGGATAATTACTTTTGACCTATCATTTAGAACTGTCTACCAGTTTAATTATCTCATCGGCCGTATCTTATATACCATTCAGTCACTGAATTTTTAATTTCAGTTTTCATTTCTAGAAGTTTTTTTGGTCCTTTTTTGAATCTGCTTGGTTATTCTTTATAATCTCTTGTTTTCTCTTCATTTTCAAATTTTTAAATATATATTTAGATATTTTTCTGAATTTTTTTTCAACTAAGGGATAATTGATAAATATAATTGTATATACTTAAAGTGTACAATGTGATGATGATATACATGTACAGAAGTGGGCAAAAGTAGCATTATAGTTGTTTGTATGGGAAATAATGCAATAATTAGTAATAATGCAAGAATAAACTCTTTCACATACTCATGACTGTAAACGTACTTTTGTCCACCCTCATACATTGAGAAATTACCAAATTTACCTGAATAATTTATCTGAAGTTTTGATGAGTCTATTTCTATTGGATTTTGAATCATTGTTCAGAAAGCCTATTACAAAGGAATTCCTTCATGCTTTTGCTTAGTATTTTTATAGTTTGATTCTTTTTACACTCGTACTTTGATTCACTTAGAATTAAATTGGTACATAGTATGAGATAGGGATCCACTCAATTTTGTTGCACATGGTTACCCACTTATCTCAACACACTGAACTGAATAATCCATCTTTCCCTGGTGATCTGAAGTGCTACCTTTGCCATACATGAAATTTCTAGATATAATTAAAGCTATTTTGGAACTTTCTTTTCTGTTTCATTGGTCTGTCTTGTTAATATACTTAATAATATGCTTCTCATATCTGGTAGGTCTTTCATTGTTTTACTTTTGTGGGAAGTAATCATTTTCTTTAATAAGTACCAATGGAACTTATT